>PVIU01005435.1:0-114300 GCA_004026605.1 Ondatra zibethicus | reverse complement strand
CCAATAGGAGGCTGTTGCATTTGAGAGTAACATTTTTTTAAACATATCCGTCTTCATCAGTTGTCTTGGTTAGGAAGCTTGATGTGGTTTCTGCCTCAACATCTTACATTTTTATGGCATTCAAATGGCTTTATTTTCAAACCCCATGAAACAACCACTCCTGGCATTAAAATTTTCTCTTGCAATTTTTTTACTTCTCTCACCTTCATAGACCTAAGAAGAATGCAGACTTGATTTGCATTAGGCTATGGTTTGAGTGAATAGCATGCCTGGAACACTAACTCCAAACCAGAGACAGTAGAACACCATTTTCTTACTGTTTATGTAGCCCCCAAATTAATTTCTTTTGTAATCATCCCTTGGCTATTCATGGTACAGTAGGCATAGCTCTTTGCCTATCTTGACTTTGGCTTGCTTTTTCTTATTAAAAAAAAAAGCAACTAAGTTTAGTCATGTAATACTGTGCATGTTGATGAAAGTAGATATGCCTGTGTATATTACAAAAAGAGGAAGTAGAGCAGGGATTTCACCCTCAGATCCTGCTGCTACACTTCTTTGTTTTATATTTTGTAGGTGGGGATGATGAGCATAGCAGTAATGAAAACCTGGACTTTAGGTTTTATCCTCCTGGATTAGTTCTATAGATTCAAACCAGCATATGTTCTTCACGTTTGGAAATAGATGCTGTTAAAGACACACAAGTGTTTGAAAAGAAAATCTTGAGTGAATAGCAGAAAAAGTGGTATTTATTTGAAGGAAGCTCGTGAGTGGAGATGAAGAACGAAGCAAGACTCAGTGTTCTACATGACTTGCAGACTTCTGGACTACATTATTTCTAGGGAATTTTCACCATTATTTTTGAGGCATTCATCAGGGAAAGTGCAAAACAAATGCAGCTGTGGTGATCTAGTTTGGTCTTGACATCTATTATGGTTTCATTTAGAAAGATGTAAACAGTAAGACTGCTTTCACACACTTGATCTTGGCCTTTGCCATACACATAGAATATATTACGCCTGTCGTACCCGCTCAGTGGTGTCTCTACTGAACAGGCCCCTGCTAATGTCTCTTCCTCTTTCTTAGATTTTAGTCCTATTATTATAAGAAGCTGTAAAGCTATAGCTTAGAATTCAACTGATCTTGATATTAATTATTGTTTCCTTTTTTGATATTGAATGTACTCTAATCTCGGCTCATTTTTGGACATAATCTATTTTGGGTCAAATTTATCATCAAGTATTTGCTCATCCTATTATTTTCTACATCTTGATCCCTGTGTTAGTTTTCTAGGGTTCCTGTCACCAAGCACCACTGCCCAGCTAATACAATAGTAGAGAAAAGAAGTCTGAGACTGAGGCATGTCGCAGAGTAGCTATCTATGGTTTCCTCCTGGCTTAAATTTTCCATAAAATCCTGTCTTGAATATATTCATATTCTTAGGTACTGATTAAGACTTTACATGAACTTAAGGGTGATGTGTTTCAGCCTATAATATTTGTTACTTTCCTAGATGATATTTATTATGAAACCATGTGCTCTGTAGTTTATACCCATTGTGCCAAAGACCAGAACTCTGTCTCCACCCATAAAATTCTGCATCTTGTGACTTAGATTGTAATATTTACATCACATTCTCTGTTGCCAGCTAATTGTTCTCCAATGCAAGATTGATATCCAGCCATTCCTGTCCCTAGAGTCAAAGACTTGAAATGGCAAGATACACAAAACAGAATTTTATTTAACAATTTGTCAGGCTGGGAGGCAAGACCAGGATGTCAGTAGGTTTAGTAGTTGCTGAGAGTCCAGTCTATTATAATGATAGCACCTTGTATCCTCACAAAAGAAGAATGTGTGCGCTGCTTTTACTTGGTAGAATTGCAAAACAGCAGATTGGTAATCTTATGTAGCTATTTTGCTAAGAGCTCTAACCTTATTCATCAGGATAAAGCCTTCTGGATCTCATTCCTCAAAGCTCTTACCTGTAAACAGATGCACTGAGAATTTCTGCCTGAATTTGAGGGACAATAAAAAATTCCAACCGTATTTCTTTCTATTGGCTGTAAAGCTGGACTCCAGAAATGAGTGTTTGTCTTTATTCTGGCTCTCCCTTTATAGCTTGTTTGATCTTCAAAAATTAAAACCAACTTTGTACTTGTGCATCTGGGAATAAAAGAATTACCCACAGAACCGCTGATGCCGATAATAGGAGTCATCCCAAGTAAAAGAGTGTTTTGCAATGTCTGTGGTCAGTAGAGTGAGGCACGGAAATGATGTATCCTGCAGTGAGGCAAGTTTGTATGGAATATGATTGACAATTAGCGAACATCCTTCCCACCCTTACCTTTGTTATTTCATTATCTTCATGCTCCAAAGACGAGATTCTTTATTTTTAAATGCATTCATGTCATTTTAGTGGAATTACACTGAGTTCTCTATAATTTATCTCATCACTATTTAATCTTTCCTGCCACCGGGCTTCCTGTGTTTGTTTCTACGCCTGCCCATTGAGGACATCTGTGATTCCTGCCTATGCTGGTATCAGCTACTTGAATTACCACATAGCTGTTACTATTTGAATTCTATCCCAACCCAACTGTGCTTCTAACTGCTGCTTGTAATAGCTTTGCCCTGCTTCACTGGATATGCCTAATTTGTTTCCTGGTTTCGTTTTCTAAGTGTCTACATCTCATACCTGAAATAAGACATGAACCTTTAAGATTTGCTGTCTGGTCCCAAGAGTCTTAGATCATTAGAGTGATATAACTAGTTACTTGTTACTCAGTAAAACATGTCTTAACAGGCTGTACTGTCTTTCACTGACTGACCCAAAAGGATGTGTGAATAAATTAAATCCTTACTATAATTTACATAGATTATATTTGTGTTTGTAACAAATGCAAAAAGGTTTTAAATATTATAGTTAAACTACTTTCTTTGGACTCATTGATGGTCAGAATATCAACTCCATCATTTACTAGATCTTTGGTATCTACTTCATTTTCTTGTATATATTATTATGTTTAGACGTGTTTTGGGAGTGTTAAGTAAAATTATTTGCTAAAACAATTATATATGTCAAGTACTGTACAAACACTATTTTATTTAATATCATGTATGATTATTATTCCAGTTTGCAAAGACCCTATGATCAACTATAGTAGCCCCTTCCATTTTTCCTAGATTTTTTTAATTTTTAATTTCCTTATTTCAAATTTCATGTATGAGTACTTTCTATATTTCTTGTAATTTCCTTAAAAGTATCTTTAAATATTTTGGTGTTCAGATCTTTTTATGCTTTTATTGACAGGAAGAATGTGTTGTGTTTGAAATATGTCTACAAACCAGATGTTTTAGAAATTATCTTTTTATCTTATTCTTTAATAATTTTATACATATATAATGTGTAAATATATCTTGATCATACCCATTCCCGACTCCCCTCTCCACCAGATCTCCAGCAACACGTGTTGTTGTTGTTGTTTCTAATTTCATGTCCTCTTTTATCTTCTTAATTACCTACATAGTCCAGTCAGTGCAGCCTGCAGAAGCCACCAGAAGCCACCCTTCTGGAATATGTCACCTCCCCTAACAGCCATCAATTGTCAGTAGTTTCTCACCTAGATGGGGTCTCATAATCCATCCCTCATCATTGGTGGAATTTGTGACTGCAATGGTTCTGTGCCATCTTATGAAGATAACCAGGGCTGCTGCTAGTTCAAGAGTTGCCGCAGCCACATTGTGATCAGAAGACAGCATTCTACAGCACTCTTCCCGGTTCTCTGCCTCTTATGTTCATTTTCCCTGTCCACTAGCAATGTTTCCTGAGGTTGTGGAGGTTGATATAAATGTCTCATTTAGGACTGACCCTTCAATAATGAGTAACTTATTTGTAGCTTTTTAGCAAGTTACATCTCTACATTGACTGGTGCCCATTTCAGAAAGAAACTTCTCTGATCAAGATTGAGATCAGTCCATTTCTACAGCAACAATTGTAAATATTGACGGGACAGTTTACCACCATGACCTTATTGTAAAACAATAATTGTAGATCACCCCCTGCTCCAGGCCTATGACCTCCCAGTCATGGGATTTGTGACTAGGTTTACAGTATCTGGCATGAAATCTCTTTTGTGGATTGGGCCACGAACCCATTCAGAATATGGTTAATTACTCCCATAATATCATGCTACTATTGTGCCAGTGGGGACGTCCAGCTTGGCAGGTTGATACTGCAGCTTGCAGAGTCCAGTCTGAGTAAATTCATTGATGACTTCCCCCGACCCTCATTGTGGTTTAAATTACACTTTATACTACAAAAGGTACCTAATAGGGAGGCAGTTTCCAGGTCAGTTCTACTTG
Source organism: Ondatra zibethicus (assembly GCA_004026605.1). Taxonomy (NCBI): domain Eukaryota; kingdom Metazoa; phylum Chordata; class Mammalia; order Rodentia; family Cricetidae; genus Ondatra; species Ondatra zibethicus. The sequence continues at coordinate 109,941 of PVIU01005435.1, read as the reverse complement.
ATTTCTCTATGCGCTTCAACCAAAGTATGTTGTATTAGCAGCAACAGGATTTTATCACCTAATTCTGGTGGGCAGCCTTGAGCAAGGGTAGTAGTTGATGATGTTCTGAGAGCATATGGGAAACTCACGTAGAGGTAGCTTACACCTGGTTTTGAGAAGTTCATGTAATAACACATGTCTTTCTGGTGGCAGCCCTCGCTATGTATTCTCTACTCATGCATTTTAACTTTGTTAAAACTCCATTCCTTTTTAAAAATTAAATTATTGTTTTTAATTAGTTTTTAATTGATGGGTTTCCATAAGGATATTTTATACACACACGTTTAAAATCTTCTCAGGTTTGATTAACTCCCTCTAACCGCCTTCACTAATACTTCTACTCCCACCCCATTTCAGTCTTTAACCACCATTGTTCCCACCCAGCCCTCATTCCAATTAGACACATAAATCTAAAACCTCAAAGCTAGAAGTTACATGTCAGAGAAAATCTGAAGTTCTTGTCTTTCTGGGCCTTGATTATTTCACTTACCACAGCATTTTCCGTTTATCTTATTTTGATTTGTTTATTTTCCCCTTGAAAATAAATAAATGAATAAAAAATAAAAATCCAGCAGTTGCAATTAGAATATGTAAATTAGTACATTTCTGAAAGCGATTTCACAATTCAGTCTTCACATGAAATCCTGTCCTGGCAGTCGGGAATGATGTTTCGCTGTGTTTTAACATAGGATTCCAATTTGGGGAACTGCAAGAATCCTATTAGTGTAAAGGGTGAGAGCAGAGACAATGAATGCCAAAATCAGATTGCCCTAAGGTCGTTTTTGGCTCTATGGGAGAAAAAAATTACATAATTTTAAAAATAAAATGTCATTAGTGGATTGGTATATCTCATGTGATTTTTTTTGAAAGAATGGTTATTAGAAATCCTAAAAGGAAAAACAAAACTATAGAGTGTATGCCTTGCTTGTTTAAGAAACTGGGTTTGGCATCAGTACCTGAAAAACATCTACTACAATAGAAGCACAGCCACAGTAGAAATGCTGTACAGTAGAAAAATAGCATTCTGCAGAAAATAGGCCATTTTGGCATCAGAAATATAATGTTGAGATTAGAACTGGAGGCATTATGCAACCAAATCAGTCTGCCATGCTTTGCAAACTGGGTAGGGAATTTTTCTGTGGCTTTGTCACATTCTGGCTCAAGAACTTATATAGAATATTAGAATAGGCTAGGTGGTGGTGGGACACACCTTTATCTCAGCACTTGGGCTCAGAGGCAGGCGGATCTTTTTGAGTTTGAGGCCAACCTGGTCTACAAGAGCTAGTTCTAGGACAAGCCTGAAAGCTACAGAGAAATTCTGTCTCGAAAACAACAACAACAACAACAAAAAGATTATTAAAACAGGGTTTAAACGCACACACATACACTCACACACTCACACGGTACTGGTAGATGTGGACCCTGACTCTTAAAACTTTGTCTATTTATGGAAATATTTTTTTCTGTGCTTCGGATTCTTATTTCTATTTCACTTCCAGACCCTTGACCCCCTTTTTCCTCACTCTTTTCTACAGTGAAATCCTGATTTATTCTGTAGTAAATTTTTTGCTGTCTTTTGTTTATCTCATTACTGAATAACCCAGATTCAGCTTCCTTTTTAACAAGGTTTTATCCTTCTAGCAAATTTGGAAACAGGGTGTGTTGTCTCACATCTGCTGCTGAATCAGTTGCATACTGCAGCTGCTGATATTAGTGCCTGACTATCTTTCAGGGCTGTATCATATGGGCACCGCCCTCTGCAGAAATGCTTCCTTTCTGTATACATATTAGAATGCATGCGTAGGAATAATATTTATTTATATTAATCTTGTTCTCTTCTCTCTTTCTCTGTCTCATTATTTGACCTTGATGTATTTCATTTGGGTACATACATTTTAACTAAATTTGGGTATATTTAATCTGTATTCTATTCTATATCCATACATCAACACATGTGTTATTTAGTATAATTTTACATTATTTATTAGAGAAAACATAGATGGTTGATCATACACTCCTAATATTTTCATCTTTCCTCCTAACCTTTGCCTGAGAGGAAAACAGATTAGGATTTTACAGCTATGAAACAAAATTCTTTCTACAGAGGAAATGGGTCTTCTGCTAATTAATATTAAGTTAATATCAAATATTCTATCAAATTTTACATAATTGTTATAGAATCACACAGCATCCATTTCCTTTATCTCACTAGATCTGGGATTGAAGTTGTATAACACGACAACTGGCTACAAGTATTAGTTTCCAGCTCCCAGTCAAGTAATATCGTATTGTAGAATTTTATTTACTATATTGGAATGGTTCAGATTGTTATTATAGTTATTAAAAGTTATTAAATAATATATAGAGAAAACCATGAATATTTAAATCCTTCAGTCATATCTTTAAATAATTTGTCAGCTGAAAATTGCCTTTAAAATGATTTCCCAAAATTCCTTTCACCTTTTCATGCCAGAATCATTAGTAATAAATGATAGTATAGAAGAATCTCAGAGACAAGGCTGAAAAACTGGCAGTCCATGGCAAGTTTGCAGTGGTTTTAATTACACCAGTCTCCAGCAGTGAAACCTTTGTAGAATCTAGATAAGTATATTATTTTTTAAAATTATTTATTTATTTTGGTTTTTCAAGACAGGGTTTCTCTGTTTAACAGTCCTAGCTCTCCTGGAACTAGCTTATTATTTTCTTATTTGTCTATTTATTTATTTATTATTTTGGTTTTTCGAAACAGGGTTTCCCTGTATAACAGCCTTGACTGTCCTGGAACTCACTCTGTAGACCAGCCTGGCCTCAAACTCAATGAGATCCACTTGCATCTGTCTCCCAATTGCTGGGATTAAAGGTGTGCACTACCATAGACCAGCTATGGTGTGGGAGGTCCTTCTTTCTATGTGTTCCTTTTATTGGTTAATGAATAAAGAAACAGCCTTGGCCTGTTGATAGGGCAGAGCTTAGGTAGGCAGGGAAAACTAAGTGGCATGCTGGGAAAAAGGAGGCAGAATCAGGGAGATACCTTGGAGCTGCCACCAGGGATAGACATGCTGAAACTTTGCTGGTAGGCCACGACCTCGTGGTGATGCACAGATTAATGGGGATTGGTTAAATTAAGATGTAAGAGTTAGCCAATAAGAAGCTAGAACTTATGGGACAAGCAGTGATTTAATTAATATGGTTTCTGTGTGGTTATTTTGGGTCTAAGCTAGCTGGGTGGTCGGGAAGAACAAGCAGCCTCCTTGCCACACGGCTATTTTTATTTGATGTATGTGGGTGTTTTGTCATGGCTGTCGGATTCCCTGGAACTGGAGTTACAGAGAATTGTAAGAGGCTATGTGGGTGCTGGAAATTAAACCTAGGACTTCTGGTGCTAACCACTGAGCAATCTCTGCAGCTCCTTGTTTTTATTTTTATGCCTTTGCTTTGTCAGTAGCCTTACTAAAGACGAGGGCTGGAAAATGAGCTGACAGACTTTCACTCTCTGGATTGGCCTGCATTAACTATTCTAGATAAATATATTTTAACAAAGGAAGAGGTTATGTTGGATTATGTTGTTGTTATGACTGTTGACCTTAAAAAATCCTAACTTTTGCATTATAGTTAATAAAAAATACAAATTTCTACTTTGGCAAAACACTTTGTTTCTCTTGGATATGCTCCTTTGAAAATTATCATTAGATTTATATATTTTTGTTTTCTTTAAGATACTATGGCCTTTTCAATGTTAACATGAATATCTAGTGTATCATAGTATTTTATCTTGGCCTGTTTTGTAAGAAGTAGCATAATTATGGTGTGGGATGTCCTTCTGTCCATGTGCAGCTTTCATTGGTTAATGAATAAAGAAACTGCCCTGGCCTGTTGATAGGGCAGAACTTAGGTAGGCGGAGAAGATAGAACTGAATTCTGGGAGGAAGAAAGCAGAGTCAGGGAGATGCCATAGATCTGCCGCAAGAGTAAAACATGCTGCTGAAACTAAGCCGATAAGCCACTGCCACACGGCGATACACAGTAATAGAAATGGGTTAAATTAAGATGTAAAAGTTAGCCAATAAGAAGTTAGAGCTAATGGGAAATGCAGTAATTTAATTAATAGAGTTTCTGTGTGGTTATTACAGGGCTAAGCTAGTCGGGCAGCCGGGATGAACAAGCGGGCCCTCCTTGCAACATAATTATATTTGATTATGTCTGTGACAGTTAAGCTTGATTTTGAACTTGATTGAATTGAGAGATGTCCAGGTTATTAGTAAAGCACCTAAGGATTGGTCTAGAAAGAATAGGTGTACTGCTGGTTTTGTGTGTCAACTTGACTCAAGCTAAAGTCATCAGAGAGGAATAAAAATCCATTGAGGAAATGCCTCCATGAGACCCAGCTGTAAGGCATTTTTCCATGGATTTTCAATGGAGGATGGACAAGCCCATGGTAGGTGGTACCATCCCTGGACTCGTGGTCCTGGGTTCTATAAGAAAACAGGCTGACAAAACAGTGAAAGTAAGTCAGCAGGCAGCTTTCCTCCATGGCCTCGGCATCAACTTCTGCCTCCAGGTTCCAGCCCTTCTTTAGTTCCTGTTCTGACATCCTCCAATGATGTATTATGATCTGGAAGTGTAAGCCAAATAAATAAGCCCTTTCCTCTCCAACTTGCTCGTTGGTCATGGTGTTTTGATGCAACAATAGAAACCCTAACTAAGATAATGAGCATGTGGGGGAAATGAGGGGTAAAGACTTGCCCTGAATGGGGGCTATACTAACCAAGAGACTAGGTATCTGACTGAATACAAGTAGAAAGGGTGGAATTATGTCAGCCTCTTGAAGCTCTGCGCTTCCTGAATTAGGGCTCAATGTTGTCTGATTTCTTGTTCTTCATCTGCCATGTGGACTCACACCAGTGATTCTCCAGGTCTTCAGTTTTGGACTGTGAATATTTAAACTTTTGCTCCCTCTTTCTCTGAGGTTTCCAACTTCTTGAACAGAGAAGCTCCTGGAGCGCCTGGATCTTCAGTGTGTAAATGACTTTTCTTGGGCTGCAGCTTCCAATTGTACAAACAAATCTAATAAAACCTCTTTTAGTTACATTACTCTGAATAGCTGTGACTACTCAGTGCAACTCGTGAATGGAAATCCCATGAGTTGCATTGAAAATGTTTCTCTATTTCTGATGTTGAGATGGATTTTGCAGCTCAGTTCAGGAAGTATCTGAAAGTGTTATGGAAAAGAAGGACAATTCTTCCAGCACACCAATATGATGCAACTGAAATGCACTGAGAGTACCAAGATTTAAACACACCTGATCCCGAGTAAGACGTTTGTTTAAATATTTCAGAGTATTATCTACTGTCTTGGAGTTTAAATATCAAAGAGGATCTGGCATGATAATTCCTGTGATCTGCATATTTCAGTGGCCAGAAGTGCTGAACAGAAAGGAAGTTAGAGAGATATGGCTTTTATGTTCACCTCAGGTTGCAATACACAAACAGCTCTAAAAGTTTCATTGCCATGAAACTGAAACTAAAATCCCACAAACATTAGTTTAGCTCCTGTTTCCCAATGTTTTGAAACATAGTAACAAAGGAAACCTAACATGTTTCATTTCTGTCAAATGCCGGATACTTTTGTTCAGTCATGTCTATACACTTGTGTGATGTCCTTCTATAGTATACTGGGTTGTCTGTGTGATCAACAGAAAAGGGCAGAACTGATGGTTATATTATATCATATATATTAATGTTGACACATTCATATATACATTATATCCAAGAGTAGCTTGTAAAACATTACGGAGACCACTACAGAAAATCACAACCAATCAAAATACAGAGTTGTATTTTGTAGATTAATCTCAATGTATATACCTATACAAAGTACTTCCACTCCTCAGGGTCAGGGAGCATTGCAGAAGAAAGGTGCAGAAAGAGTGTAAGGTCCAGAGAATCAGGGATTTTGCTGTGAGATTGTGTCTCCTAGTAATATCAGAGGCTATGCCTGTAAAATATCACAAACATGACTGCCAAAATATGAGCTGAACATCTATCTATGAACATTCCAAACTGCACAAGGAAAAGTCTACGAGGTCTCAATGATACACAAAGAACTACAGGCAAAGGAGAAATATTGAGAGTCAAAGAAATAGTCTTACCCAGGTAAGAACACATCAACTGAATACCCAATACCAAATAGTCAGCTTTTGTTGGGATAACCCTTGAATCAGTTATTGTGAGGGAAATTTTCCTTGTTGCCTGTGTGGCTCTTGGAGGAGTCTGTGTGGTGAAGAATAGGAAACTTCTGTCAGAATGTTCTTCAGAATATTTGGAAGAGAGTTTCTCAGCATCTTCCATATCCCTGCAACTACTGTAACTCAACTTCAATGTCTGGGGAAATTGGAAGGCTGAAATCCATACCTAACCCATCCTGAATTTATGACCCTTTGAAAATTGTGAGATAATACACCTTATCGTTTTAACATACTATGTTTTGCATATTTTTTCATGTAGCAATGATAACTTAAAACACCTGCAAATTACTTAAGTTTTCTTTTGGTTTTAAAAACACACTACAAGGGATCAGAATAATTATATTTTTAATAACTGAAGCTTATTCTTAGGGTGAGCTCAGGAATACTTCTTTTTGCCATTCTTCCATGAGATGGAGAATAATTATCCCAAATTCTCTCAGATTTCATTTTCCTAAACCCATAAATATGTCTTAGAGAGAGAAAGAGGTAAGAAATTGAAACTTGGATTGTGTGACTAAAACACTTTATAGCCAGAAATGAAACACGGGAGTGTTGGGTTTCATGACTTCAACTTTATAACAGAGAATATTCTAAATAAGTAAATCGGATCTAAGGTCATGAGATAGGGACTAATTTGTTCTGGTGTCATCAGAGTCTGTTTCAATGTAGAATACAATTTAAATCAGTTAAATATCACAATTTATAGCTATGACTTGAGGATAAAATAAAAAACAAGCCCAACTGTTTCCTAGTTGTAAATTATCATGCACCATGTAAATATAAAACATTATATTTATACATATGTGGCTGATACTTAGTACATATTTTCTAAAGGATTAAGGTGGAGTTTATTGTTCTTCATGCTTAATTGTTTGTACATTTTCACAAGACACTTTGTGAAGGCTTATCTGCTGTCTCTTTCCCACAGTTAATGTGTTAAAATATTAAGCTCCAGTGAGATAGTGTGAGGAGGCAGGACCATTGGGATACAATGAGGAGGTAAATGAGGAGGGCATGGTGAGGTTGTGTCCTCAGGAGAAGAGGAACATAACCAACTGTGCATCTGCTTTGGAAGGCACTTAACAGGAAGAGTTTACACACTGTGCTTGCCAACACAATGATCTTGACTTTCAATCTTCCAAAACTATGAGAAGTAATTTTTCTGTTAATGTCAATTGATCTACAATATATTTGTTAGCTACTTAAACACTGATATATTTTTACTTTTCACATTGAGAATTTATTTTAAAAAATAATTTTATATAAACTTCCTGTGAGAAAATTGATTTTCAAGCCATAGTGTTACCACTGTGACTTTATCTGAAGTGTGAGTATGTGGACATAGTTATTTTCAACTGTTGAAAACATATGTGTTAATGTTATTTTGGGTTATATTTATTTATCTTATATGACAAATTGTTGTATAAATATGCATATAATTCTGAGATTGCTTAATGTTGGCTGAGGCATTGCCAAAGTGTATTTCTGTGTATTATTTGCTTCATTTAATATCAAACTTGTTTTGTTTAATAACAAAATATGTTTGGAGTTATTCCTCCTGACTGCATTGGTGATTCTCTCTCTCTCTCTCTCTCTCTCTCTCTCTCTGCTATTGTTTTACTAATGCCAGGTTTACAAGCTTCTGCATTTACTGTGGTATTTGTTTAAAAAGTTTGTAGTTAAATGAGTGAACAATTGAATAATTCTATCTACAGTCTATTGATTTTTTTCAGAGATATGAACAGTTGATTAAGAAAATTGAAGACTAGGTCTTCTACTTGTTTATATAAGTTTAATGGAGCCATGTTTTAATTTCAGCACTCTTTTATATGACATAAGTACCTTAACAATAAGAATAATTCTTGCTGAAAATATTTTCAATTACATGTTCTGAGGACCAGAAATTTATTTTATGTTCTTTTCTGAATAGAATGATTCAAAAGTAAATACCAAACAGCTGGCTGGTTAAGTCTTCTAAAATGGGGTCAAGAGCAGGTTCATACTTTTGGCTACTCAACATTCTAAACTGTAATAAAATAGAGACTATGTAGGTCAGGGTTGTGTTGGTCACATACTACCCAGATCCTTAAGACGTGAATGGCTAACTAATGATATTTAAATTAACAAATGAATCAACAAAATTAGATATACAAAAACTGTACCTATTATTCAAATTAAGGTAAGACTTTTAAACTTTATTCTAACAGAACTGAGGAGGCACAGAAAAGTTTCACAAAGAAGGGGTTTGCGTTATTTTTTTCTTATTTCTGTGAGAAAGAACTGACAAAATCTATCTAAAGGAGGATAGCTCTCTTTGGGGTTACTATGTAGGAGACACAGTTCTTCAGAGCAGTTAGTATGGAGGAGATGCTCAAATTAGGTCTGTAGCCAGGAAGCAGAGAGAGGAGAAAGATGGTGGATGGGTTTCTGCCTTTTTATTAAGTCTATGAACCTTGTCCATGGAATGGGGCTTGCCACACTGGGGAGGGAGTCTTTCCAACCTCAATTAAAGCAGTCTAGAAAATCCTTCACAAACATACTGGGAGGTAATCCTCGGCATCTCTCTAGATCCTTTGATATTGACAATCAATATTAATCATTACAAGTCTACTCCTTGTCATCTTAGTATCCAAAAATATCACTTTTAAGTCACAATATTCTCCTTCCTTTACCCATAGTAGGATCATGGTCAACTTACAATGTGATATTCATTCAATGCATCCCATAATCTTTCAACACAATCAAAGGTCCAAAGTGCCTTCTGAGGCTTGAGACAATATATTAACTATAAGCCTGTATAAAAAACCAAGTTGTACACTTCCAATGAAAGGAAGGCATGGGGCAAAGCAAGAAAAGACAATATCAAAGTGAGACAGAACTTCATCAGGGCAGACTGTAAATTGTGGAGCTCCATGTATTTCGTGTGTGTATCACAATGAGCTCATCTGGGCACCAAAGGGCATGGGTATTCCTATCCCTCCACCTCTGTCTATATCATGCATAGCCTCTCTTTTGTCTGACTCTATTGTCTGACTACTACTTTCCTCAGTGGATTCACTTAACAATTACGAATGCTTTGTTTCTATTCACCTTGTCTACAACTTAAACCTTAGATTTTCTCCTTCAAATTATGTGCTTATATCTTTCTGTAACTCTTGTTATTCTCACACTACATCATTGTTTGCCCACATAAAAGATACGCACTACTCATGACACAGACTGGATGCTATCTTGTCTTCAAATGTCTTCTGCCAAACTTACTAGCCCATTGCTTTTGAATTCTGCTTCGTTCAAGTTCTTAAGGAATTGGCATAAAGCAGCCAGATTCTTATCCCCCTGAAAGCTTATGAGCTATATTTTCACTTTTTGCTTTTCTCTTGGAGTTTTGCCTTGCAACATCTTCTCAGAAAGGCCAATTAAGCTCAGCTTACAACATTCTTTGGCTTCTCTAGCCCACAGCTCCAATTGGTTCCACTTTCCTCCCACAAACAGTTCCCAAACCCTACAAACCACTTGCTCAGGTTCATCGTATCAATGGCACCACTACTTGGCACTGATTTTCTGTGTGGTTACTTTTTTCTTGCTGTAGGTTAAATGCTTGATAAAAGCAGGAAAAAATTGTCTTTGTTTACATACAGTTAAAGTAGATATAATTTGTTCCGTCAAGAAGGGTAGGGAAGCTGTTCATGTTATATCCCCAGTCAAGAAGTGGAGTGAGATAAAACCTGGTGCATGCCTTTAATTCCAACACTCTGGAGGTAGTCAGGTGGATCTTTGTGAGTTTGAGGCCAGCCTGGTCTACAAGAGCTAGTTCCAGGGCAGGCTCCAAAAGCTACTGAGAAACCCTGTCTCGAAAAACCAAAACCAAACCAAACCAAACCAACCAACCAACCAACCAAAAAAACCCCACTGGTCAACTCGCTTTATCTTTTGTATTTAGTCTAAGATAGCCCAAAAGATGTTGCTTGCCACATTTAGCGTGTGTCTTCCCAATTCAATTAATTAAGCCTGTAAATCTCTTTATAGACAATCCAGAGGTTTATATGCTAGGATGTCCTAGACCTTGTGAAGATGATATTAACCACCCCAGACTTAAATAGATGAATTTGGAATTGTAGAGAATCTTGTGGTGTAAGTGGATTAAACATGATTGGATCGCCATTCAGGTGATAGATGCTGATTTTCTAGTAAAAAATGGTTAAAGTAAGATGAATTCTAAGGAGGCAAATAATTAGGAGCTATTTGCTTACAAATAACAGAGGATGTAAGTTGACATAGTCAACATCGACTCTTTATTTTTATACACCATCAATCTTGGAAGTAGGTTATGGTAATAACTGGTTCAAAGACTCTAGAGGTTGTTTTGATAAGTATCTTTGTGGTTCTTTGGGAAATCTCTCTCTTACTTCCTATTGAATAGCAGGAATAATGATATGACATAAGTCATTGATCCACTGTCATAAAGCAAACACCGTTCTAAAAACCCTTCAGCAATTTTCTTCTTAATTCTTTTCTTCAGAGAAGGTTCTTTATGTAGTACTGACTAAGGAAGGATGGAAAAAAAGAAACTGTGATAGTAGTTGATTATCAGTATCCATCCCTAGGATGTTATATTAGTTAATAGTTATTGTCAACTTCATAAGATCAAGAATCATCTAAAAGACAAGCTGTCAGGCAGAACTATGAGGGAGTATCTTGATTAGGTTAGCCTTGGCCAAGCCTGTGTGGAATTATCTTGACCAGCCTAACTATGGTAAGAGGAACAGTCTGAAGTTGGGCAGCTCTACTCCCTTGACTTTAGTTCTGGACTGGACAAAAAGTAGGACGCTAACTGAGCATTATAAACTCTCTCTGTTTTCTGACTATGGATTTGGTGCCTCAGAATACTCCTGCCAGAATTTCCCACCATGTGGCACTGTACCCTTGAACTCTGACTCTAAATGCCCCTTCCTTCCTTAGGTTTCTTTTGTCAGACATTTGAAGTACCAGAAATGCAGAAAATAACTACAGATAGTTGCCATATTGTTCCATTAACTAAAATAAGATCCTGTAATAAAAGAGAAGAAAATGGATACTGAATGGGAAGAACAGTATTTTTATAACTGGCCATATTAGTTGAAGTGACACAGTTAAAAAAAGGTGTCCTAACATATCATATATATGTGTGAATGTTCAGGTTTATTAGATGATTCTTGTCCATATCTTTAATGACAATCTGGCTTAGTAAATATGTTGTTTAAATTTATGTAAAAATGAAATGGCTCAAGCATTTTAACTTTCTTTATCACATTATTTTTTTTTTAGTAATATAAACAACTAGCTAGCACTATCAAATCATCTCCCTCAGTATCTAATCTGCAATACAGCATTTTCCATTTTGAGGTTTTTAAAACTGTACACTAGTGGTAAAATATATACAGAAAAACTCAAATAGAGGCTTCAGAAATGAAATGTCAAGGGGGAGTCATAACGCTAGCCTGAATTTGCAATGTGTTATACTTTAATATGCTAAGTTTATTTTCATCAAGATAGTGGATTTTTCTTGTAGCAGTGACTCTCCAGTGTGAGGAAAATCATATGATTATGCAGCCTTGCACAATCTGCTTCAGTTGTCTGGCAACAACTGCCTGAAGGACATTAACTCCAGGGAGTCTTCATCAAGCTTGAAGAGTTGTGCCATCTGGCATGTTAATCAGGGAGCTTTAAACAGTTAGTGAAACCAAATACCTTCTATGTATTTTTAATTAGTTTAAGAAAATTAAATACCACAGACCTTTAGAAGTTATCAATTTATTTGCCAAGTATTTTTAAAAGATTTTGATTGGTGTTGTTTTACAATGCAGGATACATCTCTAGAGTTGAATAACATCAGTAGTTTTGTCATGGAGTAAATTTTGGAATGAAGCTACACACAGTCTGAATCTAAAATACATGATCACAAAAAGTGAAAGTTATTTCACTTGATGAAAATCAGCTTGTTCTGTTTTTATTACTGTATTTTCTACTTCTGTTATTTACATTTAGAAGTAATGTGCTTTATTGTTGCATGTTCTAACTAGGTAAAATGAATGTAAACACAGCCCATCAGATTGTTCTTTTGTTAAATTATAGGCAAAATGAAACTATAATACCACTCTTACAACACCAGCAACAACCACAACAAAAGGGTCAATAATAGAAGAGGTAGCTTTGATTATGGAGGTGATCTGAACCGAAAGACTAATTTCTAAACCTCATTTTGCAAATGAAGAAAACAGCTCCTTGTATTTCTTCTCAAGACCTCACAGCTTACTAGGAAAAATCAGTACTAAAGTTACAATATTCTAATATCCCTTGTCTTGTTTGGATCCCCAAACATATAGATACAGTCATTGCTCAAACAAGAAGTCTTTCAAAAGCTTCTAACACCAGATATATAAAAATGACTTATTAATCACCACAAAGCCCTTTAGAGGGTATGCACACACTGTCAGTTGTAGAAATGTGGATTCATGGAAGGCTAGTGGAGGATCAGCATACATCATTTAGAGTGTGTTTAATGAAGTCATTCATTTGCATAATAGATATTTATGGAGCATTTTCTGAGTGTCATATACTGATTGAAAAACTCTAGCTATCTGTGTACAAGATAGATCATGCTGCTGTTCCCATAAAGTTTATATTAAGAGAAGATGTGGAGAATAAGACAATGGAACTCTAGAAATGTGTTTACTTGAAATCATTCATTCTCAATGCCATTCCATAATGTAATGTAATTTTCCAAATCTGTGAGGTACTACATGTTCTTTGAAGCATGTACAAATTTTGTTATCCTTTATTGTTCTTTAAATGTTTGCAGAAATGTCTCTAATAAAGGAATTGTTTAACCTTCTTGCAACTGGCACTCTAGAAAATCTCCATCTCTGGCATAAAAATACCATGAATTCACTTAACCATACAGCATCTCTGTTTAACACCAGTGAGCTTGTTTCATCATGACTCCATTATATGTATCATATCATATACTTACAAATGTTACTTTCTTCTGTCCCCATCATTATTAGGGTTGGGAATATATTAACAAATGCAGTTTTTGTCTCTAAGATAAGCTTAAACTATATATAGTGAATAATATTTGTGAATAATAGAGTAAATGAATAGTCACTGAGAATGGTAAGAATAGGAATCTCTTGACATATTGCCTTTCTGTTGGGAACATAATTGAGCATTCATCCAGCCATTCCACTGTCTTATGGGTCATAGCACCTATAAATCTTATGACTATTTTTCCTTTGCCTATGTATTTTCTCATTTGTCTGATAGAAGTATTTTTTCATGGAATAATACGTTGATGCCTTATGCATGTAACAAGTTCACAGACTGTGTTTTTTATAAGAGCAAAATAATCAAGGAAATTGGAGTTAAGTAAAGGAGTGTCTGTGTCTATGACATTGTTTTACTGTCTGTTTTCTTCACGATGGACAGAACAGTCTGCCATTATCTCGTAGGATTTTATCAGTGAAGCATAAAATCATGCTGAAGAACTTGAGGTAGTCATGTATCCGAAACACTGGCAGAATTGAAGGCAATTCTATAGTATCTTTGTATAGTCTAAGTCCATGGCATTATGGCCACACACTTTGATTGTAAATGTACTGGGAAAGAATTTTATGCGGAACAGGAGGCTAGCTGGTGTCCAGAGCAGCTGATTCTATACACCAGTTTATAAAGAATAAATTTCACTGTGGAAGCGCTTCACTGAGTACTTCTTCACTAATGTTCTCTGTAAGCCAGGCTGGCATGTAACCTTATTTCTTCCAAATCCATGATCAATAGTACAAAGATTCCTTAACTTGTGGAATCTATTTTTTTCAGACAAAGGGCTTGATGACCTACATAGTTAACATTATGCTCCCTGAAACATATTCCTTTAGTGTCCGACCTTCATAGTCTTCTAGAACTGGGCTAGCATGGTCACTTTCCAATTTATGTTTGAAATTTATTCCATCTTTATCTGTGTGATATGGTCTTGATTGCATTAAATTTTATTGTCTGCTCTTATGTATATTTCCACAGTATGTTTCTTTTTAAAAATGAGTGTCAATCTTATCTTTCTTCTTTGGTGTGATCTTTCGAATTATTATCCTATCCTCAGAGGAATCATGTTAAGTTCTAATTAGAATAACTTTTACAGATTTGATAATTTCCTATTACAGTCATCAGTTACTTGAGTTTGCTTTAAAATAGTTAATAAAATTGGGTATACATGCTTTGCTTGGTTTTGAGAGCTCTGCATAACTGAGCCTTACCCAAATTAGTTTTCCTCTTAATTATTACTCTCCTTTCAGATAACCACCTACACAGATATTTAAATCTGGTAGCAAGAAAGTACTATAAACCTACTATCTTCTAGTTGCCAAGTAATTAGCAGAGTAGGGGATTGTCTCCTAGAAATTTGAAAATCCTTGAATCTTGTTACTTACAAAGAAAATAGACAAGGCAGTCTGAAGGAAGTGCTGTATTAGAGAGGATAACCCCAGCCTGACTGATTTGTCTTGTGACTTTCCCAAGGTTTGCTCACCTTCAAAACCTGTTGAACTATTGAATAAGATCCTTTCTAGTATAATAATTCATAATAATATTGTCTATAATCAATGCTGCACTGTTAACTCTCACTGAATACATTTATACCTTGTACCACATAGTTTATTACGTGTTTAAAAATGGAACATCAACTTCCCAAATTTTCCAAAGAAATATCATTGCGTTCACCTATTTTGTTGATGAGAAAACTGAATCTCAAAGACTTCCTTCTGTCAAAAAGTAGTAACTAACTGATAGAATTAATTTAATTTTCATTTTAATGTTCGATTTTCCCACGTATTTTCTTTTCACTCAGAATAACACTTACTTTGTTGGCATGGTTGTTAGTTTTCCATGGAGCCACTTATTTTTTATTTCCCCGATGCTTATTTGACATTAATATTCAACTGGTATGGCATCTTCATTGTTGTATAAAAGTATCCTCTGAATTAGAATACCCTCTTCTGGAGGGAGGAAGGAGGCTCATAAGAATCAGAAACAAGCAAAATGTCTCAAAAACATGAAACCTTAGATTGAAAAGGCACCTCCCGAGTTATCTAAGTAGTAACTGTCGCTGCAGTGGGGATTTGCCGCGGCCAATACACTTGTAAGTCTTGCAGAGAGGGAGTCCCACGGATGCAGCTTTACAGAGTTGCCATTCATGATGTTAGGATTTTTGGTGATTCTTTTTAAGTTACCCATGCTCCTCTAAGTAACCTTATACCCATGTTCTATTAGGGAGCAAAGTGAACTATTTGGTTGCTCAAGTTGGACATTAGTGGTACTGTTTCTTTGTGCTGTCACTGGTAGACTATCTGGGGTGAGAAGAGCTTTGTTTCTGTCTCCTTTGGAAACACACATACACCACACACTAATTCAACAGCCTTAATAATTCTTCATATATTTAGTGAAGTTAGTGATCTTTTAATTACAAAAGCAAAAGTTTCAAGGTGAGTGACATGTTGCACATCTATAGTTCTTGTCTGAGGAAGCCAAAACAGGCTTGCCTCTAGTTCAAGACTCGCCTCTGTGTGACATACAGCATAAGTATTTTTAAGGTGACATTTTACCTTAAAAATTTTCCATTTCATCATTAGGTGATTCCATATAATAATATGTTTGGGGAACAATTCATACATTTTCTAATAATTTGTGTTTTTTGACATACCATGCATCCTATGTTGCCCTGAAATTCACAATGTAGCCCAAGTTGGCCTCAAGATCATACCATTTCTTCTGCCTCAATCTCCAAAGTGAAAGAACTATAAGCATATGCCCTCCCCATCATTTTAAAATACATAATTCTTCCTATGCTATTCTTCACATGTCTATTTGTGTTCTGTAACCTTAGCTGTCCTGGAATTCCCTATGTAGATCAGGCTGGCTTCAAACTCACAGAGATCCTCCTGCCTCTGTCACTGAGTACTGCAACAAATGTATATTTGCTAGCAGACTAATAAGCTGTTTCTCTGCTTGTGCAGAGGTAATGTAAGAAACTCTAAGGAGAGGTGACATGACAGCGCAGAGGCAGAAACCCAGTCAAGTTCTCAACATTCCTGGAATGTGACACTAAGCTGAGATCCAGTGAATGAAGATTCAGTAAGACAAATAGAACACTTTGCCAGCTGAAAAGTATATGTATAGAGAAATTGGGGTTTAGAAGAACATTATGGAAGAAGAGAAGGCAAATGTTGGTCTGTGTGGGAGTGGGGAGGGATATGATAGAAAAATGGAGTGAACAAAACAGAGCAGTTATACAGCTTTAGCAAAAAGGATTCCTGGATTCTGTCTAAAGTCTATATTCAGTAGCTAGGGAATGCTGGAGTGAGTGGGATGTTTCAGTTCCCTTTAGCAGTATGTTGGAGGATGCACTGGGTTGAGATTAGGGGTAAAATTAGAAGCACGGAGCTCAGTTTTGTGGACGGAGAAAAACTGTGGAGGAGGAACTGGGAAAACCTTGTTATTAAACGAGTGTAGAGGATCAGGAGCTAGCAGACAAAAACAGAGGACCAGCCACATGTGATTCGAAGCTATAATTTTTGAAAGAAAATATTGAAGCCTAATAAATGCAAAGATGATTATAATTATAGGTGTTATTTCCTCGTAAGTTATAAGGTGGAAATAAATGTTTTATAAACAGTATTTAAGGATACTATCTAGAAAATTCAACAAACATTAAGGTAGCCTCCAGATATGATCAACATAAAAAGAGGCTGTTAGAATTTTTGACATGTTACAATTTTCCCCTTGCCTGGCTTTAGACATGGACAATATTTACTCGGCAGAAGGTTCTGGGGGCAAACAGCAACCCTTCATTTTCTACATGCTGATTGGCAAGGGCAATAAATTACTTATATTAAGGTTTATCTAAAAGACAATTTGTGATGCTAATTGTTAATACAGTGGATTTCCATCCCATTATGTATTGTTCCTTTTGCTGTAATAAACCCATCATAGTCCTATTTTCTAGTTTATTATTTATTCCTTCATTTCTTCCAAGTCTTTTCAAAGAGTTGCAATAATGCTTTATTTTTTTGTTGCAGTCACCCTCAACATAAAATATACAAAATTAACACTAAAGTTAAACTCTGCAAAAATCAAAACTCTATTTTGTTATTATTCAGAACACAGTCATGATGAATGGAAATCTTTTGTCTTGTTATACACTGATGTCCTAAGAATTAAAGCTAGTTACACAGAATAATTGCCAACATGGCAGAGGACATAAATGAACTAGCTGCAAAGACAAGCTAAAATATTAACCTCGGAATATTTCCATGTTGTTTAAGTGAATTGCTCTCAGTAATTTAGTGTTATTGCTATTTGGAGGAATATTTATGCCAGGATACAACCAAAGGTCAATTTTAATGATTTTGTAACATTAACTAAAACCTATCACAGTGATGGGTTCTCTTTGTCTTTATATTTTCTACATAGTTTTCAAGAGTATTTGGGTGCTATAGTTTACTGAGTACTCATAGTTAGAGTGTTAACAGGGAAGTTAAGGCACAACTTCCAGTCATTCTTTATTCTTTGTATAGTTTGATTAACTTTATGATGTTGTAAGAGGTCACTTTAAGGGAAAATGGAATGTTGGGATATTAATTGATTTCTTTGAAAATTTTGCATTGTAAATTCTACCCTTTATCCTATATCACGATTCTTTTTAAAAGCTATAGTGTGATGAGGATCTTCACGGTACAAAAGCCATCATTTCTTAATATCACTTGTCATGCGCAGCACTGTGAAGGTGCTGAGGTGAACAAGATCTTGTCACTGCTAAGAACAACTTCAACGCAGAAGGAAATATGCTATCTCTTGCACTTTTTATTAAGTTACAATATCTTTTAGCAAAGAATTTCCTGTCTTTATTAAGTTTGGGATTGCAGAAGATGTCATCTGATGTGATAAGTGTGAATTAAATGCTGGTTCAACAAGTTTCACAATAAACCTCTAGGGCATATGCAGGGGAATCCTTGTTGGTTACTAGTCTATGTATGCATCAACCTTAGCCTTTGTCCCTTTTGTTACTGCTCCCACTCGCTCGTGACCAAAGAGTCAATGCATCTAAAGTCAACTTCTAGTGCAACCTGGCCACTTGCCTCATTTTAACCACTTTTATTCTGCTGAACAAACAACATAGCACTTCTCATTACCATATAGTCAGCAAAGTTAAAAATCATTAAGACAGATGCAATTCTTCAAAGGAAGCCAAAATACCATTTTAAGCAACCCAAGAGAAGAAAAGCGAGTTACATTTTGCAATCAAAGAGAAGTAAGAGAAGTAGATAATGGATATCTAAATAGTCTGGTTTCTAGTTAGTTTGGGTGTGGAAATATTATTGGACTAGAAATAAGAATTACTTTTTGTTCTCTAAAAGCAGTCTGAAAGAAATAATTATTGTAAGGCTGTGGTATTTTTTTTTTGTGTCTTTCATTTGAGGTCAGTCTGTAACCTAAGTTTCTGACATATAACATGTGAAAATATTTTTAAAAGAATTGGCACTAATTGTTGCTTTAATGCTTGCTATAATTCACCTCCACAATTTTTTGCTAGGTTTTCTCAGCTGGAAGATTTTCAATTAGAGATTCAGTCTCTTTATTTTATATTCTTTAGTTCATATTTTCTGTTAATTCATGACTGGATTTAGAAAGATGATCTTCACACATTTACATGTATTTCTGGGCATTCACATGTTCATGTTAATTCATGACTGGATTTAGAAAGATGATCTTCACACATTTACATGTATTTCTGGGCATTCACATGTTCATGCTCCTCACAGTCTCTTATTTGCCTCGGCATATATATGTCACTCTAATTTTCTGTATTTTAGTCTCCATTTTTCATTTTCCCCAAATTTGTCAGTTTTGCTTGCTGTCTCTAAAAACAACCTGTTTCCTTTATCTCTTCTTTTTTTTCCTAATTTTGATTCTATTTAAGTGTTTTCTTCCTTCTTTTTTTTTCTTTTAACAATGTTGAGGTTTTTTTCCCTGCTCCTTGAGATATAAAGCTAAGTTTCTCATTTCAGATCTTTCCTCCTTCTTTCAGGTTAGCTTCTCTCCATAAGCTGTAACACAATATTATCATCTCAGTTGTCGCCATGATTTTGAATTTTACATTTAGGTTCATTTAACATTGTTTATAAAGATATTTGGGGGAAATTCAATGGGGCAAATTTAATTACCCCTTTCATCTTATATAATCTATGAAACAAAGAATTAAGGAACTAATATTTTGAAATCCATAGCATAGACAAATTCATTTAACTGAATAAGACATTTTAAGGTTTATATGTTATAGGTAGCTAGTTATCTCCTGACATCAGTTAGTATTTGGTAGTAGAAAGATGAGTTTCATAGGATGGTCGCCATGGCTGTTGAGTCATAAGCAAGATGACCTCATCTAAGTTCAAGTGAAAGAGCAAATCCCCATGGTTCATCTGTGTCTAAACTCACCTGCCATTCAGTCTTTTCCTCCCAGCAGCTATACAGAGACTGTTTGTGAGCCCTGGATCCTCTGGAGCTTCCTACATTACAACACCCTGGGGAATAATTAAAATAAATTTCTTTTTGAGGCTTCTTTGTTCACTTAGTGAAGATTTTAAAAATTAGAATGTATTTATCATTCAGTTTAAAAATACTCCAGTTAATATTCTCACATCCGTATTTCATGTTTGGATAAAATTCATTCTCCATTTATCCCCTACCTTTCTCACCCAACCTCCACTCTCACTCCCACCACCCTTTCCTTCCAATTGTATGTGCTTTCTTTGTCTTCTTGCTTTACTAGACATTTAGTCTACTTAGAGTTGTGTATAAGTGTGGTCCCACTTACTGGAGCGTGAGTGGCCTCTCAGAACCAGCCTCCCTGAAGAAAACTGATTCTGCTTCTCAGCTCTAAGGATTGGAATTTATGGGCCCATCCCCAACCAATGCTTGGATTTTGGCTGGCTTGATCTTGTACAAATTTGTACATATAGACACAGCCATCATAAGTTTATGTGTGCAACTGATATCTGACAAATATGGTTTGGTACATATTTCTACTGGATTTTGTTATTTTTCTGTACCCTCTTCTTCAATGATCCTTGAGAAGGAGCAAGTGCTGTAGAAGTCCTGTTTAGAGTTTAGCTTCCCACCACTCACCAGCCTTGTATTCTTCCCATGTTAACCGGTTGTGGATCGCTCTATTAAACACCATGTAACCTACATAAACCAAAGCTTTTTCTATGATGGTTAAGAAAATATAAAGAATATAAACCGGGAGAAGGGGAAGAAAGGAAAAAAAAATTTTTTTATCTTTAATTATGTTCTTGAATGGAAAAAATAAAACAAAACAATGTATGGAAAAAAATAGAAAATATAAAGATTAAAAACAAGAGGGCTGTTTCTTTTTTTTTCATATTCTTTTATTTTTTCATTCAAAAATTTGCACTTCCTCCCCTTCTCCCAGTCCCCTCCCGCTCCCCCCAACCCCTCCTCTCTCCCCCTGTTTCATTAAAAGAGGGCATGGTGCCCTGCCCTGTGGGAAGTCCAAGGCCCTCCCACCTCCATCCTGGCCTAGGAAGGTGTGCATCCAAATAGACTAGGTTCCCAAAAAGATAATACATGCAGAAGAGATAGGTCTTAGGGTCATTATTGATGGCTTCTCAGTCTGCCCCCATTGGCAGCCACATTCAGAGAGTTCGGTTTGATCAGATGCTCGTTCAGTCCTGGGCCAGCTGGATTTGGTGAGCTCCCATTAGTTCAGGCACACTAACTCAGTGGGTGGTCCAGCCCCTCATGGTCCTAACTTCCTTGCTCACCTTCTCCCACCTTCTGCTCTTCGACTAGACCTTGGGAGCTCAGTCCATTGCTCTGATTTGAATGTGGGTCTCTATCTCTATCTCCATCCATCGGACGAAATTTCTATGGTGATGATCAAGATATTCATCAATGTGACTATGGGACAAGGCTAGTTCAGGCACCCTCTCCTCTGCTGCCCAAGTACCTAGCTGGGGACATCCCCGTGGACACCTGGGATCCCCTCTAGAACCAAGTATCTTGCCAATCCTAAAATGACTCCCTTAATGTAGATATCTTATTCCCTTCTCCAATATCCACCTTTCCTCCATCTCCACCCTCTCACTCCCTCAAGCTCTCCCCAGTTCTTCCCTTCTTCCTTCTCCTTCCCCCTCTACTCTTCCCCCACCCCCTCATCCCTACCCCCACCCCTATCCCTGCCCCATGCATTCAACTTTTGCCTGGCGATCTTGTTTGCTTCCAATTTCCAGGAGGATCTATATATGTTTTCCTTTGGGTTCACCTTGCTATTTGGCTTCTCTAGGCTTGTGAGCTTTAAGCTTAATATTCTTTGTTTATGGCTAGAGTCCACTAATGAGTGAGTACATACCATAATCTTTTTGGGTTTGGGTTAACTCACTAAGGATAGTGTTTTCTATTTCCATCCATTTGCATGCAAAATTCTAGATGTCATTGTTTTTACCATTGAGTTGTATTCTAATGTGTACTTATTCCACACTTTCTTGATTCATTCTTCCATAGAGGGGCACCTAGGTTGTTTCCAGGTTCTGGCTATTACAAATAATTCTGCTATGAACATAGTTGCACAAATGCTTTTGGAGTATGATTGGGCATCTCTTGGGTATATTCCCAAGAGTGGTATTGCTGGATCCTGAGGTAGGTTGATTCCCAATTTCCTGAGAAACCGCCACACTGAATTCCAAAGTGTTTGCACAAGTTTGCATTCCCACCAGAAATGGATGAGAGTTCCCCTTACTCCACATCCTCTCCAGCATAGGCTATCATTGGTGTTTTTGATTTTAGCCATTCTGACAGGTGTAAGATGGTATCTCATCGTTGTTTTGATTTGCATTTCCCTGATGGCTAAGGAAGTTGAACATGACCTTAAGTATCTTTTGGCCATTCAAACTTCTGTTGAGAATTCTCTGTTCAGATCACTACCCCATTTTTTAGTTGGGATATTTAGAATGAAAGACACCATTAATAATATTCAAGCCATATACTTAGGCCTTTTGATCCATTTTATGTTTCCTTTGAAACCCAGTACCTTTATCAACTCCTTTTTCTACTCCATTTTTCTTTTTTCCATAGACTTTTGGGTGTTTCCAGTATATTCAGATTATAAGTGCCATTCTTTGCTGATTGGAATCATCCATCCATTATAAAAATATTCTTCAGATACTTTTCAAAATTACAATGTACATTGACAACATGATAAAGGTTTCCAGAATTAGGTAGTTGGTCACAATTAAAACAGTTTTCTTACACATTTGCATGTCTAATTTTACAACTTTTGTTTGTTATTGTTATCAATAGAGTTTATAATTTTAACATTTTTTCTAACACATAAGCTTTTCCTAATACTTTTAAGTTCAACTAGTATCCACAAAGCTTTCTGCCCTGCTTTGAAGTTACGTTTTGCTTAATAATGTGTGGGGATAATAATATTAATACTCAATAAATTTGAATGTTTGGAGTGTATGATAAAAGATCTTATCTGATGACAAATAAATTATTCCACATTTACTTCCAAGACTCCCAAACAACATAAATATGTTTGTGTATGCACATGTACACACAGCCAGTCAGCCACACACACACATGCACGTGCGCACACACACACACACACACACACACACACACACACACATACACACACACACACACACACACATTGATTGTTATGAATTTTGATTTGGTTACAGACTTTTGAGTACATAAGATTGTGCTCAATTGAAGCACATCTTTTACACAACCAGGGAAAATTTGGCAGACTGCATTATTGTGACATCTTTTTACTGCTTCCATAATAATAGGATTAGACCTCCATGGAACTTGCCACATGCCTTTGGCCTGATCTTCCACTACTGAGAAAATCATACATCTTTACCTGGGTTCTTTACTTGGAAAAAGCATGCTTTGGCTGTATAATAACAAGTATAATATAAAAAAAGACTTGAAAGCATTTATATGTGATTGGCCCCTTCTCCTTTTTCATCATTGTTTTGAGATGACATGATCGTCCCAGAGGAAGCAAATAATGATGTGTGGAGTCGAACCAACCAAACCAGTTTGCCTCCAAATTAGCCATCCCTCTGTCCAGCAAGTGAACCTAGTGGAGATCAACATAGGTAGAGTCTTGTAGCTTATCTCAGTGTAAACCAGGTTGACAAAAGCTAGTCTAACACGCCATCATGAGTTTATTACACACTTACTGTGTATGCTACTGAGCTTTGGTAAGTATTTAGCAAGTGATGCCTATAATAAGAAGGAACAAAATAGATTTCATGACTAATAATTGATCTCTCAAACAAACTACCTGAATATTTTAATTCTCCTGTACTTCTACTGACTTCTCCATGATATCTCATGTTTATGTTTGATTTATAGATTATTTTACTGTCATGTAAGCACATAAGAAATGAAAATCCCATTGGAAAGCCTGATTTTTTTTTAGGTAAAGATAAAATTAAAAACAAAACTTGGATAGTCAGTGAAAAGCAGTTTAGCCAAACACATCAGTTTCTTGTCACACAAATTGAAAAGGATGCCATTAAACAACAAAAGTCAGAAAACTGCAGTGAGATCTGTGGAACACAGAAGCAGAAAACAGACTACATACTTTATATTCAGACACAATTACCAGGAGGTTGAGACAGACAGCCCCACGCCTCATCAAAACCCAGAGATGACAAACCGTCTGCGCCTAGCCTCCTGAAAGAGACATTATGTACATGGCCTGGTAATAGCTGTCTGGTGAGCTCTCATCCTCTTCTTTTGCAGGATTATCTCAGGACATTCTGCGAGATTCAAATAAGCTCGAATTCAGGCCTTCATCTTCAGACAATGTACACAGTAACCAGCGTATCTTACATATAATTCCTTCTGTGTTTTTACTGCAGCAAACGTTTTGGGTAAATATCATCTGCAGATATGCAACAAGTCTGCAGCCTATGCAAAAGCAGCAATTGCTTTGCTTGTTATCTCAAATGGCTGCTTAGTGAATCAGCATCTTTCTTATGAGAATACCAAGCAAATTTCCCTTTTGACACAATTATTTTCTCACCAATAGCCAGCAATATTAAACACTGATAATTCAAGTTGCATCTGTTTTGAATAGAGGAGAACAATTTGCTGTGAATAACAATTTCATACCTACCAGGGCTAAGTATGAAATTTCACTCTCTAGTGCCAGAGGACTTAGGAAAAACTAGTGACTCCCATCTAGAAGTGACTGTCCAGATACTTTATTATTAAGCCTTATATGTTATAGTGGATAAAATTATAATATACAAAATACTGCTGGATTTCTATTTTTCCCTCTTGGGGTAGTATATCGTGTAGCATAGGGCTGGCCTTAAACTTTCTATGTAACTGAGAATGACCTTGAACTTCTGTCTCTACTGTATTTACCACCTGAGTAGTGAGTTTATAGGTATGCTTCATTGGACTCATTTTTATGTAGTTCTAGGGATGGAAACTTAGACTTCATTCATGTTACATAAGCAGTCTACTAACTAAATTATATCTTAGCCCCTACATTTCAACATATGATAATTTTGAAAGTATTTGAGATTTATATAAAAAAAATCTGTAGGAAAAGGTAATGTCTGAGTAGCCAAAGTCTCTCATTCTCTGAATAACATCTTTGTATTTGTTCTTATCTGCTGCAGAAGGAAGCTTCTCTGATGATGACTGAGCAATGGTCTGATCTATGAGCAGAGCAGAATATCATTAGCACTCATTTTGTTACTAGATTTTTTTTCTGTATTTTCTACATTGTTTTATCTTAAGTCCCTGTGCTATCTAATTTCAGGTTCTTGGTCACACACGCATGGTTAGGTTTGGATTCCATCTTGGAGTGGGCCTTAAGTTAAATCAGATGTTGGTTGATTACTCCCACAAGCTTTGCGTCACCCTTGCCCTGGCATATCTTGTAGGCAGCGCGCCATTGTAGATCAAAGGTTTGTGGCTTGCTTGGAGATTATACTTCTCTTCTGGTAGCATGCAGAGTACCTTTCTGTACCAAAGATGCTAGAACACAGGGGTAAAATTTCTAAGTAGGTGCCAACTCTACTTCTCCATGTCAATGTGTTGTGTAGATGTTATCTTCAGCAATGGGGCCTTGCTGTTAGACCTATAGTCTTGGCAACAGCCTTGGTTGTTTGGGGATTCCCACAGGACCCCTTTGGACAACTACTGTTACTACAACGTCATTTGGTGACAAGAAATGGCCAATTAGAACTCTGACTCCCACATTGCTTGGTGATTTCATTTAGATCATCTCATATGTCTGTGTATTTTAAGAAGCTTATACTGTATTAGGTTTCCTTACCACCCCTCACATGGCCCTTAATTTTCGCTGTCTTGCTCCACATTCCCTCCCTTGTTCCTTTGTATACTCCCTCTCCCCACTCGCTCCTCCCATAATTTTCTATTTTAATTACTTTACCTAATGAGCTCTATCAGAACTTATCAGAATTTTAATGATATTAGCTTTGGATGGTAGTTTTTAATTTTAATTTTTTCTTCATTTTACATACCAAACACAGTTCCCTCTCCCCCCACTCCTTCTCCCACCACCTCTCCCCTCACTCCACCTTCCATCCACTCCAGAGAAAGGGTAAGCCCTCCCATGGTGAGTCAACAAAGCCTGGTTCATGAAGGTAAGGCAGGACCAAGCCCCTCCCCCTGCATCAAGGCTGAGCAAGGCATCTCACCATAGGGCATGGACTCCAAAAAGCAAGCTCAGGCAACAGGAATAGAACTTGGTAACACTGCCAGGGGGCCCACAAACAGACCAAGCCCCAAAATTGTCACCTACATGCAGAGGGTCTAGTTTGGTCCCAGTTGGGTCACATGCAGGCTATCCAACTGTCAATCTATTATCTGTGAGATAGGATTAGTTGTCTCTGTGGGTTCCCCAGTCATGATCTTTGACCATCCTTGCCTTGCTCATTTAATCCCTCCTCCTTCTCTTTAACTGGAATCCAAGAGCTCAACCTGGTTCTTGGCTGTGGATCTCTAGATCTGCTTTCCTCAGTTACTGAGTGAAGGTTCTGTTATGACAATTAGGGTAGTAGCCAATATGATTACAGGAGAGGGCTAGTTCAGGCACATCTGCGCTATCGCTAGAAGTCTTAGCTGGAGTCATCATCCTTGTGGATTCTTAGGAATTTCCCTAGCACCAGGTTTATCACTAACCCCATAATGGCTTGATAGATATCTCTATCAAGATATCTCTTTCATTGCTCTCCCACTCTGTCTCTCTCACAACTCAACAATTCCATTCCCTCATGTTTTCATCTCACATCCCCTCCCCTCTACTGCCCCCTTGTCCCTGGTTTACCTAGGAAATTGCTTCTATTTCACCTTCCCAGAGAATTCCATACATCCCTCTTAGGGTAATCTTTATTATTTAGCTTCTCTGGGGATATGGATTGCAGCCTGGTTATCCTTTCTTTTCCATTTAATATTCACTTATGAGTGAGTAATACCATGTTTGTCTTTGTGGATCTAAGTTACTTCACTCAGGATGGTTTTTCTCTAGCTCCATCCATTTGCCTGCAAATTTCATGATGTCATTGATTTTTACAGCTGAGTAATACTCCATTGTGTAAATGTGCCACATTTTCTTCATCCATTCTTCAGTAGAGTGACATCTAGGTTGCTTCCAGGTTCTGGCTATTATCAATAATGCTGCTATGAACATAGTTGAGCAAGTGTCCTTGTGGTATGATTGTGCATCATTTGGGTATATACCAAAGAGTGATAATGTTGGTCTTGAAGTAGATTTATTCTCAATTTGTTGAGAAACCACCATACTGATTTCCAAAGTGGCTGTACAAGTTTCCCCTCCTATATACAAATGATAAACAGGCCGAGAAAGAGATCACAGAAACATCAACCTTTAAAATACCAAAAATAATATAAAATATCTTGTTGTAACTTTAACCAAACAAGTAAAAGACTTATATGACAGAGACTTAAAGTCTTTGAAGAATGTGGAAGAATACAAGATCAACTAAAAAATCAATAGCCCCTCCTATATACAAATGATAAAAGGGATGAGAAATAAATCAGAGAAACATTACCTTTTACATTTCACCAAAGAAGTGAAAGACCTGTATGACAAGAATTTTAAGTCTTTGAAGAAAGAAATTGAAGCTATCAGAAAGTTCTCTCATGTTCTTGGGTAGGTAGGATCAACATAATACATATGGCAATCTTATCAAAAGCAATCTACAGATATAATGGAATGCCCATCAAAATTCCAACACAATTCTTCACAGACCTCAAAAGAACAATACTCAATTTCACATGGAAAAGCGAAAAGCCCAGGATAGCCAAAACAATCCAGTACGATAAAGCAACTACCAGAGGAATCATCATCCCTGATGTCAAGATCCACTATGGAGCTATAGTATATAAAAAAGCTTGATATTGTCATAAATACAGACATGTGTACCATGGGAATTGAATTGAAGATCCTGACATAATTAATCCACACACCTATGAACACATGATTTTTGACAAAGAATCCAAAACTGAACAATAGAAAAAAGAAGCATCTTCAACAAATGATGCTGGAATAACTGAGTATCAACACGTAGAAGAATGAAAATAGATCCATGGTCCATGTCTATCACCATGCGCAAAACTCAAGTCCAAGTGGATCAAAAAACTCAACATACATCCAGTTACCTTGAACCTGATAGAAGAGAAAGGGGAAAGTAACCTTGATTGCATTGGCACAGGAGACCACTTCCTAAATACATCAGTAGCACAGACACTGAGAGCATCAATCAATAAATGGGACCTCCTGATACTGAAAAGCTTCTGTAAGGCAAAGGACATGGTAAATAAGACAAAACAGTAGTCTAAAGAATGGGAAAAGATCTTCACCAACCCCATGTCTGACAGAGCTGAACTACAAAATATATAAAGAACTTGAGAAACTACCAAACTATCAAAATACCAAATAATCCAGTTAAAAATGGAGTACAGATCTAAATAGAGCTCTCAACAGACAAATTTCAAATGGCCAAAAGACAATTAAATAATTGTTCAACATCCTTAATCATCAGGGAAATGCAAATCAAAATGACTCTGAGATACCATCTTACATCTGTCAGAATGGCTGAGATCAAAAACACTGATGAAGGTTTGTGCTGGAGAAGATGTGGGGTAAGGGAGCACTCCTAAACTGTTGGATGATATTTTTAAGAAAAAAATAATTTGATACCAACTTTATTAGTCAGAATATAAAGGTTGTACAATAACAGACAAGTAAATTCACTTCCTTGTTTAAGAAACAAAAGATTTGTATTTCCATCCATTTGCATGCAAAATTTAAGATGTCATTGTGTTTTTTACCTCTGAGTAGTATTCTAATGTGTATATATTCCACACTTTGTTGATCCATTCTTCCATTGAGGGGCACCTAGGTTGTTTCCAGGTTTTAGCTATTACAAATAATGCTGCTATGAACATAGTTGCACAAATGCTTTTGTAGTATGATTGGACTTCTCTTGGGTATATTCCCAAGAGTGGTATTGCTGGATCCTGAGGTAGGTTGATTCCCAATTTCCTGAGAAACGACCATATTGATTTCCAAAGAGGTTGCACAAGTTTGCATTCCCACCAGAAATGGATGAGAGTTCCCCTTACTCCACATCCTCTCCAGCATAGGCAATCATTGGTGTTTTTGATTTTAGCCATTCTGACAGGTGTAAGATGGTATCTCAATGTTGTTTTGATTTTCATTTCCCTGATGGCGAAGGAAGTTGAACATGACCTTAAGTATCTTTTGGCCATTCAAACTTCTTCTGTTAAGAATTCTCTGTTCAGATCATTACCCATTTTTTAATTGGGGTATTTAGAATTTTAATGTCTAGTTTTTTGAGTTCTTTGTATATTTTGGAGATCAGACCTTTGTCTGATATGGGGTCAGTGAAGATGTTTTCCCATTCAGTAGGATGCCTTTTTGTCTTAATGACTGTGTCTTTTGCTTTACAGAAGCTTCTCAGTTTCAGGAGGTCCCATTTGTTCATTGTTGCTCTTATTGTCTGTGCCACTGGGGTTTTACATAGGAAGTGGTCTCCTGTGCCCATGTATTGCAGGCTACTTCCCACTTTCTCTTCTATCAGGTTCAGTGTGGTTGGATTTATATTGAGGTCTTTAATCCATTTGGACTTGAGTTTTGTGCATGGTGATAGATAATGGTCTAATTTCATTCTCCTACAGGTTGACATCCAGTTATGCCAGCACCATTTGTTAAAAATGCTTTCATTCTTCCATTGTATAATTTTAGCCTCTTTGTCAAATATGAGGTGTTCATAGGTTTGTGGATTAATATCCAGGTCTTTGATTTGATTCTATTGGTCACCGTCTCTGTTTTTATGCCAATACCAAGCTGTTTTCATTACTGTAGCTCTGTAATAGAGTTTGAAGTCAGGGATTGTAATGCCTCCGGCAGTTCCTTTATTGTATAGGATTGTTTTGGCTATCCTGGGCTTTTTGTTTTTCCATATAAAGTTAGTTATTGTTCTCTCAAGGTCTATGAAGAATTTTGTTGGGATTTTGATGGGGATTGCTTTGAATCTATAGATTGCCTTTGGTAGAATTGCCATTTTTACTATATTGATCCTACCAATCCAGGAGCATAGGAGATCCTTCCATTTTCTGGTATCCTCTTCGATTTCTTTCTTCAAGGTCTTAAAGTTCTTGTCAAATAGATCTTTCACTTCCTTGGTTAGTTTTACCCCAAGATACTTTATGCTATTTGTGGCTATCGTGAAAGGTGATGTTTCTCTGATTTCCATCTCTGTTTCTTTATCCTTTGTGTATAGGAGGGCTACTGATTTTTTCAGTTGATTTTGTATCCTGCCACATCACTGAAGGTATTTACCAGCTGTAGAAGTTCTTTGGTAGAGTTTTTGGTGTCACTTATGTAGACTATCATATCATCTGCAAATAACCAAAGTTTGGCTTCTTCCTTACCAATTCGAATCCCCAAGATCTCCTTATTTTGTCTTATAGCTATTGCTAGGACTTCAAGCACTATATTAAAGAGATATTGCGGGAGTGGACAGCCTTCTCTTGTTCCTTACTTTAGTGGAATCGCTTTGAGTTTCTCTCCATTTAATTTGATGTTAGCTGTCGGCTTCCTATATATTGCTTTTATTGTACTTAGATATGAACCTTGTATCCCTAATCTCTCCAAGACCTTTATGATACAGGGGTGTTGAATTTTGTCAAATGCTTTTTCAGCATCTAATGAAATGATCATATGTTTTTTTTCTTTCAGTTTATTTATGTGATGGATTACATTCATAGATTCTCATATGTTGAACCAGCCCTGCATCTCTGGGATGAAGCCTACTTGATCATAATGGATGACTTTTTTAATGTGTTCTTGGATTCGGTTCGCCAGTATTTTATTGAGAATTTTGCATCAATGTTCATAAGTGAGATTGGTCTATAATTCTCTTTCTTGGTTGTGTCTTTGTGTGGTTTTGGTATCAGGGTAATTGTAGCTTCATAGAAAGAGTTGGGCAATGACCCTTCTGTTTCTTTTATGTGAAACACATTAAGGAGTATAGGTATTAGGTCTTCTTGGAAGTTCTGGTAGAATTCTGCATTAAAACCATCTGGTCCTGGGCTTTTTTTGGTTGGGAGGTTTTTGATGACAGCTTCTATTTCCTCGTGACTTATAGGTCTATTTAAATTGTTCACCTGGTCTTGATTTAATTTCAGTATATGGTATTTATCTAAAAACCTGTCCATTTCTTGTACATTTTCCAATTTTGTGGCATACAGGCTTTCGTAGTAAGACCTAATGATTCATTGAATTTCCTCAGTGTCTGGTGTTATGTCCCCCTTTTCATTTCTGATCTTGTTAATTTGAGTGTTCTCTCTCTGCCTTTTGATTAGCTTGGGTAACGGTTTGTCGATCTTGTTGATTTCTCAAGGAACCAGCTCTTTGTTTCATTGATTCTTTGGATTGTTTTCTGTGTCTCTGTTTTGTTGATTTCAGCCCTCAGTTTGATTATTTCCAGTCTTCTACTCCTCCTGGGTGAGTCTGCTTCTCTTTTATCTAGAGCTTTCAGGTGTGCTGTTAAGTCACTAATGTGTGCTTTCTCCGTTTTCTTTATGTGGACACTAAATGCAATGAATGTTCCTCTTAGCACTGCTTTCATAGTGTCCCATAGGTTAGTGTATGTTGTGTCTTTATTTTCGTTGAATTCAAGGAAGACTTTAATTTCTTTCTTTGTTTCTTCCTTGACCCAGGAGTGGTTCAGTAGTTGACTGTTCAGTTTCCATGAATTTGCATGCTTTTTGGGCATGGAATTGTTGTTACATTCTAACTTTACTCCATGGTGATCCGATAAGACACAGGTGGTTACTCCAACTTTTTTGTATCTGTGGATGTTTGCGTTGTTACCGAGTATGTGATCAATTTTTGAGAAGGTTCCATGAGATGCTGAGAAGAAGGTATATTCTTTCTTGTTTTGGTGGAGTGTTCTATAGATGTTATGAGAATAACCATTCACTGTATGATAAGATGGAACTCATGTCTGATGCTTTAAAATGGGCCCTAAATCTTATTAATAATATAGTCTTGGGTCCGAGGGTGAACCTAATACTATTACTTTACTACATGAACACCACAATAAGCTGTTCCCCTAAGTTCTTTGTAACCATAGATTAGTGAATCTTTCAACCTTTGTCACAGAGGCTTCTTTGTCAAATAAATGGTGATTAATACAGAGTCCCATATTTGAGCTAAATGCAGAAAATAAGAAACTATGAAATACTGAGCTCTAAATGGGACATATATATCACAATTTTCTCTCCTAGGCTCAGCAATCCTCATGGAAGAGGGAGCAAAAATATTGTTAGAGCCAGAAATACAGGGGATCTTCAGAGAATAGTATTTGTTGAACATGGCAGGGTCATTGCACACAGGAATGCACAGTGGCTATGAGTGTATGCATAACACCTAAACAAAATCAAATCGGTTAAATCCCCCACACATATATTGGAGGTGTTCATGGAATCATACTCTTACCTGAGAGGCTATTGGCAATTAGTGGGTGTAGAAGAGGGTTGCATTAGTTTACATAAATGATACAGGCACTGGCAAACTACCTACATGTCAGTAGATAGTCTTACACCCTAACACACACAGTCAGTTCCAAGTGGAATTCAAAGTGTGGCCAGGTAATACACATGATGTTAGGAAGGAAAAGTAATGAAGATGGATATGGAAGGGATGGGAGGAATGGCAGATGGACTTGATGAAAACACATGCACATATAAAGGAAATATGCCTCATAGCTTTACTATTTTACATATAATTATTCATTTTTCCTGAGATATGAAGCAAATTTGTAAGTAGTCTGTTTTCAAATGAAAATACATTTCTAATTACTTACATTTACTTTATAACCATGTGTATTTTTAATAACTCATCACACCTGTTTTTGTACATTTGAAACAAAGAGTAATTCATTTTTATTGTAGACAAATAAAAATATTGGTTTTTGATGGGTAATTAAATTTTACATCTTAGTTAAGATTCTTATAACAGTACCAAATTGTAAAACTCTCCAAAAAAGAGTTCCTTTCTTGAAGTTTTAAGACACTCTCTGTATTGTCTTGGAACAGGTTTTTCTGGCATTGGAAAATGTTTTTGGTAGAGGTACCTGAGCATGGTGGTGTTGCATTATTTAGTTTGTCTGATGTGCTGGAAGCATGTATACCATTTTATATTTCAGCTGTGTTAGTCCAAAGAAATGTGTATGAAAGAACTCCAACAAGTAACTGGATATGGTCATAGGTAAAACCTTGATGAGAGAATGTGACATAATCAGGAATTTCAAGGTATTCCTACATCAGTATTTTATCAAATGTAACTTACACAAGGCATATTTTGAGTGAAAGTAAATAGAGAAAAATATTTTAAAAGATATATGTAACTAGATACCAAAGTTAGCTAATATGTAGTTTAAGATATATATTTCATTACATTAAGGAAGGTAAGTATATAAATTTGTAGATATAAATCAATAAGGATTGGACTAAACTATAGTTTTTAAAATAATTGTAGACAAAGAGGAAAGTGAGTTAAAGAAGGAAATTGGCCAGACTAAGCCTACACACAAAATTGGAACTCTAAAAGGGACTATAAGCTATACACTGGATAAACATCATAAAATTGTTGAAGTTGGATTGACAATGAAAAGAGAGAGAATGAGAACTGATATAACATCTAAGAAGGAAACTGCTAAAAAATGTTCCTGAACTGATGAAAGGTAACAAAAACAAGGGATTTGAAGCATAATTCATAAAGAGAAGCCAAGGTAAGCATAAAATGACAAAAACCAAACCAAAACAAAACATTTGAAAGGAGTCATAAAAAGAGTGTTTTAAAATGAGAAACAGAAATTTGGATCATTTCTCCAAGGCAGTATAGAGGGCAAAATGACAGTAGGAGCATACCTTTAAAGTGCTTAAAACGATTGCCCGCCATTTCGGAAGATTGTAGTCATGACAACCTCATGACTGTAAAATTACTGTAAAGATGTTTCAAGTAAACAACGTGAAAATTAACACGTTTCAAGTATCATCTCTAAGATCACAAACAAAGAGAGAAAAGAATATGAGAAAAAGTTGGAATAACTAAAGTTAAAAGAGTCTTAGATTCTGTTATTTAGGAAGTCATGCACATAACTGGTTATAATTTAGGCTGTGTGTGGAAATGGTGATCTGCATTCGGGATGACAATGTGCTTGCTAATGGGAAAGAAAAATCATGCTGTTATCACAAATGCTTTTATTTGAGGGGAATTTGGCTTCTCAATCCCCCATTAAACTGAAAAGAACCATTGTCAATTTTATTCCTTTGAGTACTTGTAGAGACTTCATTAAAAAGCTAACAAACTAAAAAGATAGGTTCATTTATAGTTTCTGTTGCTAGCAATTTTTTTTGATCATTTCTCTGGTGGATGAGGATGATATTCAAATAGTGACAAATTTGTAAATTATATCTCAAATAGCTTTGTTAGATAAAAATTACTAATAACCAAGATTTTCATGTAAGGTATTTCGGTGGGGCCAATTTGTTCAACCTAGTAAAACTAGTTTATTTTGCAGAAAATCTAATTTCTCTGCAAGTACAGAAAATGTTAATTAGATTATTAAACTTTACAATAAGATGAAATCATTTTTCTTTCATAATTATTATCTTAACAACTCATTTCATTGTTTTTATGAACATAATTAACTCAAATAATCTAGGAAAGACCAAATAACTACATACAGATTCTACAAAATGCTTATGTTAATAACTGAAATTCCAATTTATATTTCTTAAACTCTTTTTTATAGGACAGAGTAGTCCAACTATTTCCCAATGTTAGTTCTAACTTTAATGTCTTAAAATAACTCTGCTTGAAGAGCTTTTACATTACAAGTTCAAAATTCGATAATGATGATTGATACAAAGATGTTATGAATAAGAAATTGAAGTGTCTGTCCCTCAATATATACAAGCAATAGTGTGACCACTTTATAATAAGGATACCTCTTACAACTTTCCTAGAAATTGTAAAAGGAAAAAGCCCTTAACTATCTATTGTCTCCTTTCTGAATAATACCGTATTCCTCGTTTTGTGGGATCCTAGCCCCTTGAATGAAAAGCATCCATTATAAACTGGTGATACATCACTTTTATTTGTTCCAAACATACTTTGAGTCACTGATGTCAGAGCTAAGACTGGTTCTAAGATCCCAATATAGATTTCTATATGGGAAAACTATACACATTAAAATAATCTGGAACAGAGAATACCCCTCTTGGCAAGAGGCACTGTATGAACCTTTGTCTGACATGCCATCAATCGACAGGGTGTTTTCCTGCTCTACCTCAGTACACTGCTGTCAGTGACAGAATTAAACATGCATGTAATGTTCATACATAATTCAGTACACATCTTTGACTTCTGAGGATTGTGTTAGTATAACAAACAATATTCAAACCAAAATCTACGTTGTGCACTAAGATAAACATAGATACACAAGGAAACAAATATATTTGTGTATTATTTGATTAAAATGCTATTTAAAATGCCAAAAGAAATTGTAACACATTTTAAGAAAATTAAATTGTTTTTCAGTACATATATACTAATGTATCTGTCCTCAGAGGTGTTCATGATAAACAGATTTTTGTATTTTTTTCTGAAATGTTCTATGTATCTGTAAGTGTATATATATGTGCTTTCAAATAATTCTATTTTTATAACTTGAAAAATATTCTAAGAATGTCATATAACACATAGTTATTCATTTAAGTAGTACTAATTAATGTATTTCAATGGATTTATTTAAAATATTTGATTGTTATTAGCTAGTTTTTCTCTATAGTCAATTTACTGAGACTAACTTAAAATTACCTGCAATTTGTTTTAATAGAATGACATATCTTATTAGTGTACTGTTTGTGCGAATATGTCAATAATGGATAGTTATTTTGTGCCAATTGTATTTCATACACTCTTCTAAGTGTATATTGTTATATAATTAATCAGCTTATAAGTTTAACTTCTATTTTATATGTAAATATGCTGATTCCCAGAAACTTGCTATCTGTTAAAGCTGGCACAGTGTGTGAAGAGTGAAGTGTGTATTTGATTGCAGTTAGTATTACTCTGGAGATCATATTCCTAAATTTTGCTGTCTTAGCTATCAGTTTCTCATAAGGAGCCCATTTGTGCTATTAATCTGAAAGTAGTATCTTCAAATACATAGATTTTAAAGGAAGTTCACAATGTGAAAATATATGAAGTTCATATTATGACAATCTATCTTCCTTTTTAACTTTGTTTTTCTTTCCAACAACAACAAAAAAAGAGATACTTTCCCCTGGCATAGTCTCCACAATTCATATTGCTGTCATTCTTAACTCTCCAATAGAATTCTCAGAGTTTCTACGAGGGCTGTCTTGTCAACCACACAGAGTGCCGAACTTATATCTTTGAGTTATGGCACCAAATTTTCCTGCTTCATGTACATCCATCTGAAATTGAATTCCTGCCTCTTTTGCTATTACAAGCCTCAGCTATGTGACACTTGGTTAGTGATTACGTTCTTCTTGCTAGCCTCTCTCTCCTAACCTGCCTGTCACTCCCAGCAGAAAAAAATATTTTTTATTGTTATGTTAGCTCTTCTGAGATCAAACCTCCTTTAAAGGGAGTAACCAAGAGATGCGGTCCTCCCCAGGGAAGCACACGCCAATCAGCTTTCCTGTGCCAAGTCATCATAGGGAAACATAGTATTAAGTTATATTTAGGAGCATATATGTATAGACTAATACTTATACAATTGATGTAAAAAGAGGCCATGATTTTGAACGAGACCTGTGAGGGTTTTATGGGAAGGTTTAGGGGGAGAAAGAGAAAGGGAGAAACGTTGTAATTAAATACAATTTAAAAAACCAAACAGCAAAAGGAGAAATCAATGGTTTTGAAAATAGTTTTCAAAAATGCTATGAAAGCATCAGCCCACATTATCTTCCTCCACAACAATTTGATGCTAATCTTGTCTGAAAGCTGCCATGCTTGACCAAAATACTACCATTTATGGCCTGTCCTTATATAGACAAAGCTGCACAACGTTGTAAAGGAAAAAATAATTCTGATTTTTAGAGGTGGGGGAAGCTTTTCTTTCTGAAATCATGCCTACATACGTTTATTTATATGCGCTTGTTTAGGTTCTGTGCTGCAACCTATGAAGTTATTTAACTATGCATAACAAAAACAGCATTAAGTCACCTGAGAGAAAAGGAGAAAAATAGGTACAGGTTGAAGGAGAATGTTTTTGATTTTTCTCATAAAATATTAGCCTTGTGGCTCAAGTTAGTCCTTATTTGATTGGAAATGCTGCATATCATGTATTATTACATTTGACTTTTAAAAATTACTTTCTTTTGCCAGGTTGTGGTGGCACATGCCTTTAATCCCAGCACTCAGGAGGCAAAGGCAGGTGGATATCTGTGAGTTTGAAGCCAGCCTGGTCTACAAGAGCTAGTTCCAGGACATGCACCAAAGTCACACAGAGAAACCGTGTCTCAAAAAACAAACAAACAAAAAACCCTTTCTTTCTTTTTGTTAATTTGTCTGTTTGTTTTGTTTTGTTTGTTTGTTTTTGTTTTCTGGCACCAGGTTTCTCATAGCCCAAGCTATTCTGGAACTTCCTTCGTAGATCAAATTAGCCTTAAACTCACAGAGATCTTCCTGCCTCTGCCTCCCAAGTGTTGTGATTAAGGTGTGTGCCACCACTGATGTGCTCAGTATTCAGGTCTTGAAAATAATTAACTCAGGAATAATTATCACGGTACCAATTATCGATCATTTTTTTTATGTGTGGTGCAAGTCCTTGGGATACTCTTGTAGATTTTAATAACTCATCATTGTCTATCTCTTCTAAAAGGTGCATATCTTTAAAACTATTCATCATCTCTCCACCTACCACATATCTGATTTCTTCCTGTCATATATTCTGTCTTCTATCTAATATCTATCTATCTATCTATCTATCTATCTATCTATCTATCTATCTATCTATCTATCTATCTGTGCATTATTTATCTTTCTATCTGTCATCTATCATTTATCTCTCTCTCTCATCTATCTATGAATAAGCTATCTATGCATAATCATCTATCTATCTATCTATCTATCTATCTATCTATCTATCTATCTATCTATCTATCTATCCATCTTCTTCATCATCATAATAACCTGTCTCCCATTTGCCTTCATCTATACAGCAGAAAAATTGTGAAGTGATGCTTAACTCCTTGAGACAATGATGTCAGTATAGGACGGAGTCTTTCACATTCCAGGTCCTTGAATGTCCTTGATGTGCAAATACTCTGCAAACTTAAGTTAACCATCTTGAGTCAAGAAAATTATACCTTAACTGTGCTGTTCTTTGAAATGTGAAGATTATACTGCATGTCATTATCATCCAGTCTGTCTTGTCCATCAAAACATATGTTGTAGTTGTTATCCCATGTTATTTTATTAGGTATCTAGGGATGATTTAAAGTACACTAGAGCATATATGAAGGTTACATGTGAAACTCATTTCATATAAGGACTTGAGCAATTACCTAGTTTGGTATTCACAAGGTTCTAGAAGCAAGCCCTTAAGGATATCAAGGAGCAATTAGGTCTCTCTGTTTAGAATCTACTAATATAGACTTTTGCCCCAGTCTTCTCAGATTTAAAAACAAAGTATAATTTTGTGGTTTATAAGCAATGGGAATGTATTTTTATCTGTATAGATCTAAAGTCTTTCACATTTTAGTTTAGAGCATAGTAGATTCGGTGCCTGATCAGTTTCCAATTCCTAAATGGATTTTATCCTACAAAAATGATAAGCCTGATATTATATATTTATGTGGTAAAAACTAACTTTTCAAAGAATATATTTGTCAAAACACTATAACCATATTTATCCTAATTATTTCTCTCTTTATATGACCTTTTCCATTAATATACAATCTATTCTAAATCAATCTGTAGATTTTTAAATTTTTTAATTAAATATGGAAGGGAAGTTGATGTTAAGAAATAATATAAATTGTGCACATTGTCCTGTAGTGAAGAACTTTATTAAAGTCATATGCTTGCTTATTCTATATATAATTCAAAGATGGCTTTGGTCAACTCAAGTAGATTGCTATTAACTTTAAGTTGAATGTAAAAAATCACAAAATGGACAACTACTGTGTAATACTAGTGATGGGTTATTGCAACCTCAATACATATTTTGCTTAATTTTAATAAACTTAATTCTACATTATATTTGGTATGCTGCTTGAAGAATTTAAAATGGCACATTGCTTGTATTGACTCATATCTCATTAATTGAATTATGTTTACTTATCTCACACAGTATCTAATATATTTGTTTGATTATACTTTGTAAGCACATAAATTATTTATTATATTTATAAGATGATTATGTGATATTTAAAGTCATTTGAGCACCAAATACAATTTTATATAGACCATAGGAGTTAAAAATAATTATAATGATAAAACTGAAGTGTAATTGACATTGTGTGTGTGTGTGTGTGTGTGTGTGTGTGTATGTCAGAAAAGCACACTGCAATATACACATGTATATGCTATCTAGTTGATCTTTGGTTTACTAATCTCAAATATAAACATCATCAGACTTATTAAACAGTCATCTATGATTTTATTTGTGATCTTGTTTTTCTTCAAGGAAATGAATAGATGAGAAACTGAGATCATGCAATATTTTAAAAGAAATTATTTTTTTTTGATTTTTCAAGAAAGTTTCTCTGTATAGCCCTGGCTGTCCTAGAACTCCCTCTGTAGACTAGGCAGGCCTTGAAGTCAGAGATCATCTTCCTCTGCCTCCTGAGTGCTGGAATTAAAGGTGTGTACCACAGTCTCAAAGAAAAGCTCTGGGTTAGCAACATAATTTAGTCTGTAAAGTGCTTGCTGGGCAAGTATGAGACTAAAGATGGGATCCCCAGTACCCACAAGAGAAACTGAGAACAGCAAAGCATGTCTGTAATGCCATCACTAGTTAGACAGAGACAGTTGGATTCTTGGAGCTTGCCGGATGGCCAGTTTAACAGGACTCATGAACTTCAGGTTAATCTTACAAAAAATGAGGTGGAGAGAAATTGAGAAAGGTTCATATGTTCGTCTTTGACCTTCGCACACATGAACACATATGAATATGTGTCACTACACATGCACACACAAGAGAGTTTATATACGAGGAAATCATACTGTTTGAAACCATGAATGAGCTGTTCATGGACGTCACTGTGCTAAGATAAAGAAGTCAATCCTAGAAAACAAATTCTACATAATTCCACTTGTAGGTGGTGTCTACTGTAGTCAAACATTTGGAGGTAAAAAAGGTGGTTTTCATGGGCTGAGAGGAGAGTAAAATGTGCTCAATGATCTAAAATTTCAGCTGCACAAGATAAACTATTTCAAGCGGTCTGTGGTCTTGGACTCTCATTTGCAAGGTCTTGGTTTATCAGCTCCAGTAAATTACCCTTCCTGTTCTTGCAAGATCATACAAGTGCACTAGTTTTTGCTAGGGACTCTGAACCTCAGTTTCCTCTTAACATGAAGAGGAAATAGAAATGATACTAGATTATAAACTGATTTAAAAGTTAAATGTTATGTAGAGTATCATTATGTGACAAAGTGAAGTCTTTGGTAAATTATAAATTATTTTGTACTAATAATGAAATGTTAGTTTCTTCAATTGCAAATAATATCTCT
Organism: Ondatra zibethicus; assembly: GCA_004026605.1. Classification (NCBI taxonomy): domain Eukaryota; kingdom Metazoa; phylum Chordata; class Mammalia; order Rodentia; family Cricetidae; genus Ondatra; species Ondatra zibethicus. Next base: position 69,219 of record PVIU01005435.1, on the reverse strand, counting down.
TTTTCTTTATGAAAATGGAAATTTCTGTTATATTGAACCATAGCTATGCAAACTGAAGTGGAAGGTTTTATTAAGTTTTAATTTCAAATATTTATGTAGCATATTCTGGTTTCTCTCTCCCTCTCTCTTTCTTCCTCTCTCTCTCTCTCTCTCTCTCTCTCTCTCTCTCTCTCTCTCTCTTTCTCTCTCACACCTTTTTTCATGTTCTTTTCATTCTTAACAAATGCCCTCCTTCTGACATACCTTTTCCATAGTCATGATTTTTAGTTGTTTTGTGACCCATTTAGTTTAACCAGGGCCATCTACAATACCATCAGTTCGGAACTATTCATTATATTCTTTTCTTTTTTAATTTCTTTTTTCTTTTTTAAATTATCCTTTTTCATTTTACATACCAATCCCAGATCCCATTACCTTCCCTCCTCCCATTCCCTCCATCTACCCCCCTCCACCTGCATGCACTCCTCAGAGAAGGTAAGGCACATTGCTTTGGAGAAGGTCCAACACCCTCCCTAATTTATCTAGGCTGAGCAAAGTACCCATCCAAAGAGAATAGGTTCCCAAAAAAGCCAGTACAAGCAGTAGGGATAAATCCTTATGCCACTGCCAGTGGCCCCACAGTCTGCCCAATCATACAACTGTCACCCACATTCAGAGGGACTAGTTTGGACCTATGCTGGTTCCTTCCCTATCTGGCTGGAGTTGGTGAGCTCCCATTAGCTTAGGTAAACTGTTTCAGTGGGTGTCCCATCCTGGTCTTGACCTGTTTGTTCTTATTATCATTCCTCCCACTCTTCAACTGGACTTTGGGAGTTCAGTCCAGTTCTCCAATGCTGGTTTTTGCCTCTGTCTCCATTAGTTTCAGGATGAAAGTTCTATGGTGATATTTAAGATATCCATCAGTCTGACTACAAGACATGTCCAGTTTGAATATCCTTTCCTTGATTGCTTAGGGTCTTATCTGGGGTCGTCCTTGTGGATTCCTGGGAAATTTTCTAGTGCTAGGTTTCTTGATAGCCCCATAATGGCTTCCTCAATCAAAATATCTCTTTCCTTAATCTCATCTCTGTCCTTCCTCCCTCTTGACTATCCTGTTCCCTCAAGTTCTTTTCCCACTTCTCCTCTCCTTTTCCCCTTCTTTCCCCCACCCCCATGCTCCCAATTTTGTCAGACAATCTTGTCTATTTCTCCTTTCCAGATGGATCTATGTATGTTTTTTACCTTTCTTACTTAGTTTCTCTAGGATCATAAACTGTAGTCTCAATATCCTTTGTTTTACAGCTACTATCCACTTATGAGTGAGTACACACCATGTTCATCTTTCTGGGTTTGGATTACTTCATTCAGGATGATTTTATCTAGATCCATCTATTTACATGCAAATTTCAAGATGTCATTGTTTTTTTACCCCGAGTCGTATTCTAATGTGTAAATGTGCCACATTTTATTTATCCATTCTTTGGTTGAGGGTCAACTAGGTTGTTTCCAGGTGCTGTCTATTACAAATAATGCTGGTATGAACACAGTTTAATGTTGTGGGATTCCCTTCTGTTTGCTGTGAATACCATTGGTGAATTAAGAAACTGGCTTGGCCTGATGGGGTAGAACATAGCTAGGTGGGGAAAACTAGGCTGAATGCTGGAAGAAAGGAGGTAGAGTGAAGAGAGGCTATGGAGCCATCGCTGCAGACAGACATGCTGAAGCTTTGCTGGTAGGCTACAACCTCATGGTGATACACAGATTAATGGAGATGGGTTGAGATGTAAGAGTTAGCAAATAAAAAAGTGGTCTTCTCACAAGAGTTGAACAAATGTCCTTGTAGTATGAATGAGCATCTTTGAGGTATATGCCCAAGTTTTGTATTGCTGGGTCCTGAGGTCAGTTGATTCCAAATTTTGTGAGATACTGCCATATTTCCAGAGTGGTTGTACAAGTTTGCATTCCCCCAACAATGGAGGAGTGTTCCCCTTACTCCACATTCTCTCCAGCATAAGCTATCATTGGTGTTTTTGGTCTTAGCCATTCTGACTGGTGTAAGATGGTATCTCATAGTTGTTTTGATTTGCATTTCTCTGACGGCTAAGGATGTTAAACATTGTCTTAAGTGTCTTTCAGTCATTTGAAATTCTTTTGTTGAGAACTTGATAATTCTCTGTTTAGTTCTGTACCCCAGTTTTTAATTGGGCTATTTGGAATTTGATGTCTAATTTCCTGGGTTTTTTAAATATATTTTGGAGATCTGTCCTTTGTCTGATGTGGGGTTAATGAAGATCTTTCCCACTCAGTAGACTGCTTTTTTGACTTATCAACTGTGTCCTTTGATTTACAGCTTGGTACTTTCATCAAAAAAGACAGGTTGACCAATGGAATTGAATCAAAGACCCAGATATTAATCCGTACACCTTTGAACATCTGACTTTTGACAAACTAAATTTATACAATGGAGAAAAGAAAGAACCTTCAACAAATGATGGTGGCATAACTGGATGTCAACATGTAGAAGAATGAAAATATATCCATATCTATCCCCATGTACAAAACTCAAGTCCAAATGGATTAAAGACTTCAATATAAATCTGACCACACTGAACCCGATAAAAGAGAAAGTGGGAAGTAGTCTTCAATACATGGGCACAGGAGACTACTTCCTATATATAACACTAGTAGCACAGACAACGAGAGCAACAATAAATAAACGGGATCTCATTATATTCTTGTAGGTGCATCAGTGAGTACCTAGCTGAAGGCTGTGACTCCACCATTCACTTAATCTATTAGTTAACTCAAGCGGTGAAGATTAAGACTCTCTGGGTCCCTTCTCCAACCCTGCTTGATTGATTCTGTCTTAGCTAGGGTTTCTAGTGCTGGGTGGAAATACCATGACCAAAAAGAAGTTCGGAAGTAAAGGGTTTATTCAGCTAACACTTCCATATTGCTGTTCACCACTGAAGGAAGTCAGGACAAGAACTCTAACAGTTTAGGATCCTGGATGCAGGAACTGATGCAGAAGGCATGGAGAAGGGCTGCTTACTTACTTACTTTCCTTGGCTTGCCCAGTCTGCTTTCTCATAAATTCCAGGACCACCAGCCCAGGGATGGTACCACCCACCATGGGCTGGTACCTCCATAATTGATCACTAATTGAGAAAATGACTTATAGCTGGATTTCAAGGAGGCATTTCCTCAACAGAGGCTCCTTCCTCTCTGATGACTATTCCTTGTGTCAAGTTGACACACAAAACCAGCCATTATGAGTCTCACACTGTACAGACCTAATGCTTGATGGACTTTTGATGGGCCCATTTTCTCATAAACCCACTGTATTCACCCATAACTGTTAAGGGGTCATGACTGCAATGGCTATGTATTGCCCAAAGATTTCAGAGCCCTTCTCCCTATCTTTTCATTCTTACATGCTTTCTGCATCCTTCTTTTTGATGTGAGCCTTGGAATGGATGATACAAATGTCTTGATAAAGGATAATCACTCAATTTTTTTTGTTTTGTTTTGTAGGTGGACTTTTTTGTCCCACCAGCCAGTTGCCAAATAATGACACAGAGACATTATTAATTGTAAATGATCAGGCTTGTTACTAACTAGCTCTGACATTTTAAATTAATCCTTATTTCTTATTACACTCTGTCACATGGCAGTACCTTTCTTCGGTACAACAAATTCATCTAGCTCTGAATCTTCCTGAGATGCCTTAGACCATGCCCTTCTTCTTTCCAGCATTCTCTCTGCCCCCAAATCCTACCTAGCTATCAACCAATCAGTTTTTTTTTATTAACAATGAGAGCAAAACATGTTCACAGTCTACAGAAGGATTGTTCCACAACATTGTTTTGTTTGGTCTTTATCTATTGTCAGAACTGTGTATAGACAGGCATCTCTACACTCAGAACAATTCACTGCAGATAGAGATTTTTCTAATTAAGGCTGAGATTGGTTAATTGTCTATGTGTATAAATGCCCCTTCACACACAGTGGTTTGATTCCATGTGAATTTTGCTAAACAACAGAATTAACAATGCCCCCCCCCCAAAGTCTATGACAACTCCCCTGATGAGATTTTGAGTAGATTATAGTAACAAGTATTGATTGCCACCTGTGGAGTGGGACTCAGATCCAATCACAGGGTAGTTAGTACCCCTATAACAGTCATGCCACTATTGCACATGTGGTCACAGCTTGACTGTCTGCTTAGAATTGTGATGTATGGGGCTCACTCCTGAGTAAGATCAGTTGAGAATCTTTCTCCCCAGCTGTCTTTACAACACTTTTCAGTATTGTTAAGGAAAGTTGGCAGGGGATGAGATCTCTAGCTCAGTTTCAGTTCGATTTCTCTATATCATGAAACCAAGATGTATGGTATTGAAGTGGAGATATAAACAGTTACTTGGTTAATTTAAAAAACCACTATATTAATGGGGTTTATGGGAAAAATGGTAAGAATAACAAAATATTAATGATTTATTGAAAAATACTGATAAAATCTTATTAAATCTCTTTTTAAAATATTTAGTTGTGCATTTACAATATGTTGAATTGTGTCACTGACTCCTGGATCCTTTTTGTTCACCCACTGTTAATTTTCACTTTTTCCACACTGAATGTTTTAGCTCCTATTTTTATTGTTTCATAATTTTATGCATACATAATGTACTTTTTTCAAACTATCACCCATTCCTTCCCTATTCCTTGACCACTTTTTCCTCTTAGCTTCCCATGTTCTTTCTTTAAAGCCACTGTGTCCACTTAGTGCTAATTTTGTGTGCATTGGTTTATGATCATCTCTTATTCATAGGTATCCTCTCAGGGGCCACACCCTTGAAGAAAACGGACTCTCTCTCCTGACAAAACTGTTAGCTGTCAATTGTTCCTCTGCTAGTTTAGGGAATTCATGAGTCCCTACTCCATTTGCCCTGAGATATTATCACCTAACAAATAATGTATATAATTGGTAATTATATACATTATTTAATTAACTTAATTTCAAGCATTATTTTCATTATGTTTGGTGAAAAGATACACAACTTTCCTTTCCTAATACATTTTAATTCTCCCTTATCAATACTATGCAAATATTTGTTAAGAGTAATAACATTAAAGTTTAGACCCTCTTTTTGCCCAGTGTCAGATCAGAAATGAAAGATGCCTGAAATGAAATGAAAGAAAAACCAAAGTCCTTTTATTTTTAATATTAGTGGAAAATTTCACAGCAGACTATAACTGGGTAATTGATTCGTCAGTTTGCAGATCACACAGAGAATTTCAGCATTTGTTTCATTTCATGTTGTCTTGAATTGGTAGTATAAGCTATTTGGGAGATATTCTGGTTTCAAAAAACACTGAAATTTTCCTATCAAAATCAATATCTCTAAAATAGGCATACATGATGAGAGGAATTTTGTGTGTTTAATGATTGCCTCCACACTTCTCAACTCTCTCACTGTGAAGGACAAAGTAATCATAAAATAAGCTTGCAGCAGGCTTCCCATTGCTTTCTTCAAGTCAACTAATTTCCCCCTTTTGGATTTCACTGCCTGAAATGAAATTGCCTCATTGATTGAGATGTATCTTTCTCTACTTTTTCTAATAGTTGTTTCCCTGACTATGTGGATTACATCTTTAATGCCAAATAGTTTATGAAGGATCAAGAAACATGTATATAAAAACCCACAAATTATATGGATAAATATTAATGAAATATTGGTAATCCTCTCTAAGTAAGGCTGTGATTAGCATTATCTATTAAAATCCTTATACTTTAAAGCAGTCTCACAATAAATCACTTATAATTTGAATATTACTAAAATACTCATATCAAAACCAGAGTATTAGTGTGCTCATCAATGATAAGCATCAGTAACATTCTGTTGTTTGAAAATCTGACTTAGACAAAAAAGGATTGATTATTATTATATCGTGATTTTACAACCCAGTACAGGGTACATCTTGGGTCAAACTAATTTTCATAATTTGGTTTAAAGCAGACTCTTTCTAATCTGTTGTATGAAGTATAGCCTTCTATATCTAAATCCTAACTGATTGCATCATTTTCTAAATTTAAATATCTTTTGTTTTCCTTTTGTTATTCTGTACAAATATTCTGCTTTTCTTATCCTTTAACCTCTGGTTCACTTCTTGCCTCAAGACATTCCAAGACTAACATTTATCATCTAATACCCTTAAACAAAACTCACATAACTATAAATCTTTTCTTTAAACCCAGCATTTATTGTTCAAAACTCTGCTTCTATCGATACCCATACCATTTTCCATATTGCATTGATGTTCAAGCTCTTGTAATCTTACTCTCCTTTAAAATCTAACAATACTCATCAATAAAAAGATTTTCAGTTAATGTATGTGAATATTTGTCTGTGAGTGTGTACTAGTAGAAATACAAGCTAATAATTACATGTAAAATGAAAGTTCTAATATGCACAATTTAAGTGCTAAAATTTTCTTTAGGCAAATGGAAAACATGGATTAAAAACACCAAATTCATTGGAACATTTTGAAAGAAAATTTTATTTTCACGGTAAGTGAGAAAGCTCTCTATTCAATCCATGCATTCACTGCTGTCTTTCATCCTTGACGTAAGTGCCTTCACTGCTGTGGTTCTATGATTTGCTACCTCTCTGTAGAGATCTTGCCTGCTTTTCATTTAGGAAACAGAGCAACTGTCCTTGAAATTTGAATGCTTCTTAAGCAGCTGAAACTGTGCTGCTGCCTCATGCTGGTATAGCAAACTTTTCAATGACATTTCATACCTCAATTACCCTTCATGAGATCAGAAAGAATTTCAGAAGGCTGAAGCAGCTAATTTGAAAATACAACTCATTGTATTCTTGGACATATGTCATTACCTATATTTCTATACATTGTTTTTTGTAGGACTTAGAATATATGATTGTCTTTGTGGTGATTATTTTTGGATTGCCATATTGATATACGCTTCTACTAAAATTTATTTTAAAATTAATGAAAGGCCATATAACCATTGACTGCTTTGAATATGGGCAACTTTTGTCAATGTAGGACAAAGCTTTTTTTCATTTAACATATTTTAATATTTTTCTGTGATCTAAAACCAGCACTCATGTTTTTGTTAAGCTATATTTTATTACTTTTTATATTTATTTGTTGATTTGTATGCACATATGTGTGTCAATACACTTATATTCATGCATGTTGGTGCACTTGTAAAGTTCAAAGGACAACCTGAGTTAGTTTGTTTGTTCCTTACATTTGAATCTAGGTCATTTGAATCCTAGAGATTAAATGTAGGTCATTAGGGTGCCTTTACTCACTGAGAAATCTCAGAAAGACAAATGCAATATGTACTCACTCATAAGTGACTTTTAGACATAAAGTAAAGAAAGACCAACCTACAGTCCACAACCCCAGACAACTAGACATCAAAGAGGACCATAAGAGAGACCTACATGGATATATATAGGAGGTAGAAAAATTCAAGATCTCCTGAGCAAATTGTGAGTGTGCAGGTCATAAGAAAGGGTAGAAGGGGAGAGGGGAAGAAGGGAAGGGAGCAGAGAAAAATGTATAGCACAATTAAAACAATAAAACATATAAAAAGATTTCTCTCATATTGTAGTATTTTTCTAAATTCTCTTTCAATTGTACTATTAGTTTTCTATTTCTGTGATAAAAGACCATGTCTACGGTTGTTTGAGTGAGATATTCCTATAAATTTTGACCATTTGAATACTTAAACATCAGTTATTTGGAGAGGATTAGGAGGTGTGGCATCTCTGCAGAAACTATTTTCTTGGGGGTGTGCTTAAGGCTTTGAAAGCCTGTACCATTTTGAGTTAGCCCTTTCTGTTTCCTGTGTGTGTGTCTTATGATATGTGAGCTCTCAGCTGCTGCTATAGCTGCCTACCACCTGCTATCTCAACTCTTCCATCACGAACGCTAACCCTCTTGTGGTGGTGAAATAGGTATGGTCACCATAGAGTCTTGTGTTTGAATGTTTGGCCCATAGGGAGAGGTATAATCAGGAGGTGTCAAAGACCAGCCTTAAGGAAACTCATAGGAGTGTGAGGATTAGAATTATTAAGCAAAAGGAACAGAGATATGAGAGAAATAAATGACAGAAACAGAGAACAGTATTGGGAGGGAAATTCAGTGAATACTGGATCCTGAATCTGTTCACATTAATTTTCCACATGCTTATATGTTTCACTCCAAAAGGGAAGGGAGAAGACAACAGACTCCATTAAAATGATAAAAGGAATAAACTTGAATTCTATAACCTTGATCCAGGGGGAACAGATCCACTTCTATACCCAAAATACTAATTAACCACACCCTAGGTCAGAGTCTCTTTTGTAGCCACATCTCTTGTCAACAGCTTTGAAAGAGCAAAAGCAGGTTCTCTGGCCTTCAATAAAGGTGGAACAGACTCACAGTTGTAGTCCCTCACAAGAAGGTGTGGCCGTGTTGGAGGAAATGTGTCAGTATAAAGGTGGGCTTAGAGGGCTCATATGTGCTCAAGCAATTTCCAGTATGCAGTTCATTTCCTGTTCCCTATGGATCAAGATATAGAACTTTCAGCTCCTTTAACGATATCATGTTTGCCTGAGTGCCCACATATCCCACCATGATGATAATGGACTAAACCTCTGAAACCATAAGCCAGTCCCAATTAAAGGTTTTCTTTAATAAAAATTGGTGTGGTCCTGGTGTTTATTCACCTCAATATAAATCTAAGATACCTCTGGAACCACAATCTCAAAATAAACTATTATCCTTGTTGCGGTGTTTTTTTTGTTTGTTTGTTTGTTTTGTTTTGGTTTGGTTTTTCGAGACAAGGTTTCTCTGAAGCTTTGAGTCCTGTCCTGGAACTAGCTCTTGTAGACCAGGCTGGCCTCGAACTCACAGAGATCCACCTGCCTCTACCTCCCAAGTGTTTAACCTATCCAATCAGTGTGATGCCAACTAATGTAAAGGCAGAATGAGATATTCTGTGGTCTACCTCTGTTGTACAGATTTTTCAACCTTACTGTGACGTAACAGTGAGATAAAATCATCAATGGAAAATGAATGAACTGTTTGATACCATGTGTTTTTAATTGGAAAATATATTTTTACATATATCATAGTTGTGGCAGAATACCCAATAAAAGTACTTCAAGAATGAAAGATCTTATTTTGGCTCACACTGTCATGGTGCAGTCCAATGTAGTGGAGACATTATAACACTGCATCCAGAGTGATGACGTAGAGAGAGATGAATGCAGTTTCTCATCTTACATTTTCCTTGCATTCAGTTCAGGATCCTGGTACATTGGACAATACGCTGCATTCAGAGAAGCTCCTCTATACCCATTTGAACCCTTCTGGAAATATTCTCACACACAGAGCAGACGGTGTGTTTCCATGGTAATTTTTGAATCCAGTCAAACTAAATATGGAGACAAATCATAATAGAAGTGTGAAAATGACATTTTTCCAATAAATGCCCATAGACCCTTTAATAATGAGTCCTTCATAATTTCCTGTAGTTATGATACATGTCCAGAATGGCAGCTGGTATAAACACTAAATTTTTATTAAATATGCATCTGTTTCCTGTATTTATCTCATTTGGGGGGGCTATGATTAGCAAATTAAGTAGCAATATGCTATGGTACATGAAACTTGTATCTTTAGTTTAGAAATACTAATTTGGTCCATAACTTGCAAGATAAAATGGTGGCTTTCATGTATTGTCTTGTTAGCAAGTGGATGAATGGAGAGTGGACATTTTCAAAAGTTTGCATTGTGTCTTTCTTAATGGTTGTCATTATCCTAGTGCTGTGAACTCCTAAGGTCAAGGGTATCCAATCCAAGTGTTCTCCAAGGGACATAGAAAATAACAGTGTTAAGTTTGGGGGCCCAAGAGACACATTCTAAGATGTAGTGTCTCCTATAGACTATCATTCTGAAAAGGTTTTTTTTGTTTGTTTTTTTTTTTTTTAATGAAACTACCATTTTCAAGCATCATAATCAATTAAGAACATTGGTCTATCTAATTTTCATAAAAATTTTAGTTATTTCCCTTTAAATAAGAAACTTGAATAAATGGTTATAAATAGGTTCCTATTATAGATTATGTTCGAAATGTCTCTCACAGCCTCATATTAAGATCTATAGTTGGTGATGCTATTTTGGGAGGTTATGAAGCTTGTGAGACATGGAGCCTACCTGTAAGAAATCAGCCACCAAGGGCAGACCTTGGAAGACTACACTCAATTCTTATTCTTTTTTAATTTATAATATCAATTACAACATTGCTCCATTCCTTTTCCTCCCCTCAAACCCTTCCATTTAGCCATATCTATTTTTCAAATTCATGATTTCATTTTTTTAACCTGCCAGGATGTGCCTGCAATGTACATTGCAAAAAAATTCCTTCATATCTTTTCCACCATAACAGACTGTCTGTAGCCTTAAAAACATAAATTATATCTCCATTATGTTGACATTTTTCTGTGAAGACAAGAACATTCCCCTAGACAGTTTTCATCTTATACTCTTGATATAGTGTTACAGGATTGTTTTCTCCAGAGAACTGAATGGCTTTTTAGTTAATGGGTATCAAGTTTTGAAGGTGGGCTTAAGTTTTGGAATAGAATACAAAACATGGAAATTTTTATTCTAACTCTCAGTCTTTTGTTTTTGCTCCATTTTTGCTCCATTTACATTTTAAAAGTCTTCATTGACTTCTCTTGATTTTATTTCATGGACTGTCTTCATAGCTTCATGCATGATGCCGTCTGTTTCTTACTGTTCTCCCAACACCCCCATCAGTTATTATATTCACTGTCTCTGTGCTTGTTTGTGTTTAGCCATGACTTCTGAAATGGATTAGGTGAGATCTGATCATCCTACACATCTGGTATCCTCTCTACCATATTTCTTAGACTGCCAAGGAAATCTACTGAGAAGTCTATTATTGGTTGCTAGTATACCCATAAGAATCAAGCTCCTGAAAAACTTGTGAATGATGTGATTTCTGGATCCTCTGAGTATTTCCAGTCTTCTTTTCTTCCTTTATCCATTTCTAGGATAACTCCTGTATCTATACTTTGCCAAATATGGCCATTATCATGTTTCATTCTTGCATCAAACTTTAGGCTTCTATTGTTTGTCTCTATTTGATGATGTCATTGGTAAAGTACTGACTCCCATATCAAAATGCCCTTCTGTACAAAATGTTTAAGGTCACATTGGGTTGTGTAAAGAAGAAAGAGAAAACAAAACCCCAAAATAATCATCTATATGGAGTCTCCTGACAAGCTCAGAGTTTTTGGGCTAACACATAGCTCATTATTCCTGGAGATATATCATACTCTAGTGTTCAAATTGGCTATTGGAACCTTGCCTCCTTTTCTAGGTACAAGCTGATGTCCCATGATGCTTCATTCTCAGCATAGACCATTTTGGAATGTATTTTGGTACTAGGTATTGAACCCACGGTCTTATGTGGCTAAGCAAATACTCAATTAAGCTAAATCCCCAGTCATCCATTTTGATTCTCTTTGAATATATTTAGGTCTCAAGTTTTCTTATATATCTGATTGATTCATTCATCATAGTTACCTTGATTAAGCATTCAAGCTGAATGATTCAACAATTAGTTCTTCAGACTCCTACAGCACTCTATGCATTCTTCTATACCAGATCATAGGTCATTCTATCTCAAAGGCTCTGGTTTTCCCCATTTGCACTTATTAATAACACATTGTGGGCTTCAGTTTTTCATTCTTTGTGTAGGACATCAATACAGTTTAGCTAAACTCAGCCAACTCCACTCTCTTTGTAGTCATTTGTCTCAACATTTTTAAAGACTTGCATCATTTCAAGAAAGCGTGCTTGTGCTGTACAGCAAGCTTTTCTTCCTTCTTTCCTTTATTTCTTTCTTCTTTATTTCATTCCTTTGTTACCTGCCTGCTTGTTTTCTGCTTTCAATTTAGAATTCATAAGTAATTATATATTAGTATATATAATTATATATTAGCACTTTGCACCAGGGAGTACTCATGTACCATTTATCAACAGAGTAACAGTCTCTTCACCTGTTGGGTACTATCACTCTCAAAATCTGTCATTGCTCTTATTTTCTTGCATTACCATACTTGTCCTACAACAAAGTCTAACAAGAAGAGGACCTTTAAATGGGTTTACCAGGCAAGGATGTAATCAGGGGAAATGTTCCTATAAGAGAAAAATGGGGAAAAGTTGGGAAAAGCCTGAGGATGCAATTCTGAGTCCCCAAATAATGATAATCTAAGAAGTATCAGCAATATCATCAGGTTGCCATGGAGCCAAAGATCACTGTCATAAAAGACATGTCTTTCAAAATCATTCTGTTTTGGGATCCCTGTATGCTTCATCATTGTCAAGGGTAGTCAATTAAAATAGGGCCCAAATGGGAATGAAAAGGCTATGGTGGTTTCAGAGTGCAATAACAATGCCTTCAATGGTCAAGAGACTAGAGTTCAATATCTGCAATGTATCATCATGACTACCACATCAGGAGAATAAAAATAACTTATTAGGGAGGAAGGGGCTAAAAATTTCACTGCACTCCTGTGCCATTGTCATGGCCATTTATCATGGTCATTCTGATGAATGACTTCCCTATTAGTTTCTTTTTCTTTTGCTATCCTAAAACACCATGAGCAAAGCAACCTAAGGAAGAAATGATCTGTTTGGTTTATGATTCCAGAAGAATAAAACTCCATGATGATAGAGTGGAGACATGGTGGCTAGAACAGGAAGCTGAGAGTTCATATCTTGAACCATAAGCATGAAGTAGAGAGAGTGAACTAGAAAATGGGTGGAGTCTTAAACTCTCAGAACCTAGTACACCTAGCAACATTTCTCCTCCAATAAGACAACACCTCCTAAAGCTCTCCATACAGCACCAACAACTGGTGGTGCATGTGCAGTAGCAAGTGTGCAAATGCTTGATCATGTGATATGCTTGACCGTTTTATTTGTACCATTACACCTTTTAAATGTCCAGAAAAGAAAATGTCCAGATAGTTGCTGCTGATATAGTTGCCAGAGTCCTTATTGGACCTGTTGTCCACACTAAAACTAATATTGAAACGGATAAAGGTACCTTTGTCTCTTCTTATAGGAAGTTAATTTTTAGTTGTCAATTCTTTTATTTCATAGATGTGGATTCTGAGAAAACTAAATTCTTTTTTTTCTCTGAAGTTCTTTAAACTTCAATCTCAATGTTTTATAATTAAATTTTTAATTGATATAGGATCACGTCACTTTCCTTGTTTCATTTCCTTTCTCCAGTCCCTGCCAGGTATCCTCTGTCCAACATCTCCCATAAACCACTCCCAAGTTGGTAGTCTTTTTTTTGGAGTGTTATTGTTAGATATATGCATTTGTGTGTGTACATGTGCACACAAAACAAATATGCATGAAGAAAACCTACTGAGTCCATTTTTGTTTGTGTGGATATGGTTTTAGGGCTCACCACTTTGCTCTGGATGACAAATAAGGCTTATCCTTGGGAAAAGCTAATTCTCCTCCTCCTAGCACTCATTAGTTGCCCATAATTTTTTGTTTAAGGGTGGGCCCCCATGAAACTTCTCCCCTTCAATGATAACATGTTGACATTTCCCTTGTGTACACATCTATTTCTAGGAGACACTGTTTCACAGTAGATTTTTTAATATTCAGGCTCTTAAAATTTTGCCCCTCTATTGCAATTTTTTCTTGAGCCACAGGTTCAGGAGCTGTGATGTAGATGTATCCTATTGGGTCTGGGCTCTCTACAACCCATTGGCCTAGTTATTGTGCTCATTTATGGTTTTCTATGATTTTATTCATTTGCTATGAAGTGATGCTGGTTTCATGAGTGGTAGTTCCACTTATCTGTATGTATAAGGGTAAGATTTACTAAAATATGGCAGTAGTAACTAAGAACCATGACCTATCTACCCCGGCTCATGGTACCAAGCATAATTTCTGTCCTGTTGAGTGGGCCTTGGGTTCAATTAAATAGCTGTTGGTTACCACCAATAAGTGAGTGTCAATAATTGCAACTTTATGGATATTGTGCCATGCTGGTTGTTGTGGTTTATAGATATTGCTGCTGGATAGGACAATTTAATTGTGTCCCTCCCTTGGAAGCTTCATAGTATTTTCTGGAACCTTGAAAGTTAGAACACAGGAAAAAAAAACTTTAAAGTCAGATACAGCCAGAACCACCCAAGTCCTGCATTCTAAGCGTGCAGTATCTTCAGCAACAAGAACCAACCCTCATCCCCTGAGAGGCAACCAAATACTATATTGATAGTCTATATTGTTAGACTACCCTTTCCAGACAAATTTAAAGGAGAATATTGTGTCTAGTACTGGAATTTTTGTTAGTTTATGGTTCTTGGGGGGGCATTGTTAGCCCAAGAGGCTTAACTTCATGTGTGCATGTGTTTGTTTATGATACATGTGTGTGTTACATACACAGTGAATATTTTATATAAATAAAAATATGACTCCTTGAGACTTTATCAAGCAACTTCAGTATGTTTAGTTCCTAGACCCTCCTCCTTCTGACTGACATTTCTCTCCCCTACTCAGTGGGAGCTCCCTTCCCATTATTCTGTTTGCTGTTTCATACCCCTTGTAACCACTATTCTCTTCTCCAGGTTTTGCTACCACCTGAGGTTTGCTGCTTTAGGTTTGATATTAGCTCAGTTCTCAAATTAATTGCAAAGCAATTCTTGACACAGAAAATAGGAAGAAATTTGTCAGCTTTGCTTGTTTTAAAGTTGATTTGTAATCATTTAATGAGGGTCATAGTTGGCTCTGTGTAAAGACGGAACATTTTTCTGTGCCATTTCAGAATCATAATTGCACCATTTAGTAATAATAGAAAAACAGAAACGATGATCTTCTTTGCCACACATATATTCATATCTATTAATATATTATGACACCATTACACTTTTCTTTGCTTGCTGGTCAATGCTAGTAATGACCTTGGAGGGACTGAAGACTGTAAATATCAAGTTCTTTTAGCCACAATCTAAACTGTTTTTATTTATCTATTATTTAGTGCATAAAGCAGTTTAAAATAAGGGCAAGAAATATTATTCCTGAAGTGTATTTGAAAATTAAAGATTTATTCATGCATTTTTTAACAGAAAACTATATTAAGGCTTCATTTATATTAACTGCAGGAATATTATGGAGGATGTTTGGTGATTGAAAAACATATTTTAGGAGAGATAGAAGGGCAACACTTACTCTGGTCTCATAATCAGAAAGAGTACTTCTTCCTTGAGAAACTGGTTATTGTTATCTTAGGATACATTGAAGTATTTAACTCAATCAATTCATTCTCTGGAAAATTTGAGACAATTTATGTACCCTCCGTAATGGTTAATGAATTTTAAACTCATTTTGACTCCATTTTATTTTCTCATTCCCAATTTTATATGATATATGACCTTCACTTTACATCTTTTAAAGATTCTTTCTAGATAAACTAAGTATGTATTTAATTATGCACAAATGCATTAAACTACAAAGGTCCAAATTACCGAGAGAAACTACAAGAGAGATTTACAGACTAGGTAACATTGCACAGGAATCTTTAGCTTAGTTCTACATTATCATAGTTAGCATTAAGTTCAGAGTTGTTTTCTGAGTATACAGTGACACTAACCCAAAGCATTGTGTAGAATGTGTATACTTAGAGAAATTTAGATGTGTCTACTACCAGAAAACATGGAACATACAGATGCTGATATTCTTTTCAAATTTCTGAGTTTTATGGAATCAGAGTAATCCTGTGAAAGGTTATTTCATAAAAAGATTTGATTTTCCTTGACATTTTAACATAGAGAATTTTTTCCGCTCTTCCACCTCATCAGGAGTAAGCAACATAGTAGCTTTTGCTTAGCTTCTTAGGCTTAAAACCTTTCACAGATGAATGACTTCTTAGCAAAACCTCAAGTGTCTACCCTACTTGATACTTCCTTTATTAATTTTCCATGTAATATAATCACTATTGAATCACTCCATTTGTTTTTCCATAAGCTAAGAGGTTGATTAATGCTAATGTTATAAATGCATCTTTATTATTTATGCTTTACAATTTAAGGTTCTGTTGAAGAAACAAGTTTGGTTATTAAATGGTGGCTATCATTGCCATCAGCTAGGACTCGTTGACAGCATCATGATGAGAAAACAATCAAGTCACGCTGTTTCAAAACTTGTAGTTTTTCCCTCAATGTAATTCTTCCTCTGACTTCATCTCTTAAGGCTCCCTATTGCATTATCTAGATGGCAACCTAGCTCTTCTTGGTTTATTCTCAGATATTTACATCTTTCCTCTTTGGGAAATTTGTCCTTGAATTTCATATCACTATTCCCTTCTCTTTAGTCTCTTTATTGGAATTCAACTTTTTAAGAATAGATTCCTTGAACGCCCTGTGTTCTTGCCTACCAGTGACATTACAACCTTATTTTGGTTATTTTATTTAGCTGTTTAAGCTAACTGGTTTATTTCTTTTGTTGTTATTGTTGTTTTCTGTTGGTTCCTTTAAATGTTAGCTCCTTGTAGGAGGGAACAGATATGTCTTGCTGAGTTCCTTATCATGTGTTTTTGTGACAGATATGGTGCGGAGCACGCTCACAATCAACACTTCTTACCTTAGTGAACTGAGTGAACATCAATTTTCCTGACTTATTGAAGCAATGCTTGACTTAAATCTACTTTTACTTTGCCTAGTTGGTGAGAGGATGTTCTATGAGAACCTTTATTCTTCTTCACAGTGGCTGCCATGAGCAAGGCCAGCAACATCAATAGCTTCTGCATTCCCTGACAATGGGATTTTCATTGGAAAATCTGAAAACATCTATTATTTTTACAAGGAAGGCCCAAGTCTGTGATGAACAGTATATTTCTTAATTATTCCTTTTAATGTGTTGAAACTCACTCAATGTGTGCTTCCTATGTGATCAGTAATGCTCCCTGCTGGAGTCTAGTTTGAAATTACATAAATTTGCTTGCCTACTTTGTTATAAAGTTACCCTCAATTGTGGCCACCCATGGGTTCTAGGGTTTTGCAATGATTTCATAGAAAAGTTGTTATAATTTTGCTCAAGGTCTTGAGGGATAAAGCCAGGAAATAATATGACCCAAGCTGATATTACCCAACCAGCACGCTTCTTATTCAGTTCTAAAACAAACTTCTGTTTGATTTGGCAGTCCTCTAGTCCTCCAGGAAGGTCTCATATTAGTTTCAGTTTTCAAACAAGGAATAAAGGCAAAGAGAACAAAGTATAGAATGAGAATTTGAATTCAGATAACCTGACAGTTATACACCCTTTGCATCACAATCTGCCAGACTCTTGCCCCGGGAAATAGGATCTTCCACCCAACTAAGTCTGACCCATATTATCTTTTGTCTTTCATTTTAGTCCTTCTGTAAGCCTATTTATGTTAACTTGCACTTTTAACTATAAACCATTTACACACTCCACAATTTTATAAAAAAATATTTTGATTAAAACAACCAAAGTCCCTTTAGTATTCTCATGCCAGATGATATTTGTTTTTCTGCTAGTGTCTCATAAGGTCTTCTCTTCATAGTTATTTGAATTGTGCTGGCATCTCATGTCGACTTTCTTGGGTCTTCTAGAAGTAGATGGTAAAATGGATTACATTTACCAGAGATTTAGTAGTTCTGCCTGTCCTGGGGTAGAAGTGGCAGTTGGACAGAATGGGGGAGAATCTGATATCTATATTTGTATGTTGAATCCTTAACCTTCCATGAATCTGTATTTACAAAAACGGACATTGAGGAGGGAGATCATCAAGATTAAAAGGAGGAGAAATATGACAGAATTTGTGTCCCTATAAGAAGAGAAGAGACACCCAATCATTTTCTCTTGTATGCATGTGCAAAAACAGAAGGCCATGTAGGGACACAGTGACAAGGTGTCAAGTAAAAACCAGTAAGAAAAGGCTCACTAGACTGCACAAACTGTGCAGGCACTGTGATCTTTAACATTCTAGTCCTCAGAATGGTAAGAAAATAATTAGCTGTTGCTTAAATTGCCCAATGTGATATCATTTTATGGTTGCCCGTTAGACAAAGTGGGAGTCAGCTGCCAGCAAGTGGACAATCAGAGACAATGCTAGAGATGTCTACTGATTATGTTATCTGAAGAAGGGGGGCAAGGTGAATATATGTTTCAAAGACTGTCCCGTAATCTTACTATTCAATTGGCATGGAATTTTGAAAAGCAATTGTTTCAAACATAGGAATAAGCTATGATAGAATACACTATAATAGAATGCATTTTCTATTCAAATTCTTAATTAACACTTAGATGTTTAAATTAAGTGGGCTAGCTAAAGGGAAATCCAGTGTGCATTTGTTCATAGAGTTTCCAGTATATGAAAATTTAATACAGAAATTCAGCAAGAAGATAGTCATGCCCAATTCCAATTTGGAATGCATTTGGTAAGGATAATGAGAGCTCTTGAACATGATCTTATGGTCTATTCCTTACCTCTTAAGCACAAGTATTTATAAATGTTCAGGAAATCTCAAAACAAATAAAGATTTTATACTTTTGCAGAGTAGACAGTTCCAAATCCTATTATATGGTGTACCTATTGTGTTTGTATCTACAAGATCTCCAGGATTCTACCAGCTTGAGTTCCTGTCCTGACTTTCTTTAATGATGAACAGTCTTGTAGAGGTATAATCAGAATAAACCCGTTCCTCTCCAACTTTCTCTTTGTCATGGTGTTTCATCCGCAGTAATAAAATCCTGAAGACAATAACACTGCTATACTTTTGTGTGATATGTTATAAAACAATTTTATAATGTGTTCTATGTTCTAGTATGCAAACACACATAAAACAATAATACTATGATGTAATTGGATGGAGGACACCAGAATTACAAGGCCTTCTGAATGCACTAAGCAAAGCACATACGAGCTCATAGAGACTTAAGTGGCTAGCACAGGGCCTGTATAGGTCTCTACTGGGTCCTCTGTATATTTATTATAGATATTAACTTAATAACTTTATTGGACTCCTGAATATGATAAAAAAGTACATCTCTGTCTCTTATGTCTCTTTGGACTGTTCTTTGGACTCTTTCCCTTGTGTTGGGGTGCCCTATCCAACTTCAATATGATAATTTTCACTTCATCTTATAATATTTTGTCGTGTTAGAATGCTATCTTTTAAAAGGTTGTTCTTTCTTAATCAGAAACAGCAAAGGAGAGGAGGAACTGGAAGACGAAGGAAGGGAAACTATAATCAGGATATTCTGTATGAGAAAAGAATCTATTTTAATAAAAGGAAAAAAAATGAGGGAGGAAACAACTATATAATATGAAATTAAAATCAAACTTTTCAATTAAAACACTATAACTATGATGAGATACTTACCAAAGACATTTTAGTGTTTCAAGGTATTAGTATTCTTTTTCTACTGACAAAAAGTTTTTTTTTGTGGGAAACCGCTGAGTAGCATGTCTTTGACTCCTCACGTAGCTCTCTCTTTCTGTGTGTACACTGTTGAATATCATCACTATGTTTCTTGCTATCTAATTCAGTTTTTAAACTATACACACGCTAAAGTTTATTCTGTATTAAACTGCTAATTCTCATGAAGAAATGCCTTTTCCTTCCATAAAGAGATTCAATATAGTCATATTAATGCTGATTCTCAAGTCCCTCAGCTACATTCAAAAAACATGTGCAAGTATAAGCATGTATAATTTTTTTCTGTTGTCAAGCTCAAGGACAATAGCACCGAATGATTTCTATATGTCTTACCATATTAAATGCATACACATTGTATTCAAATTTTTCTTCAGAAGTCACAGTGGAATTGAACTAAATGGAAAAAAATTTACCTTATGGAGTGAGTGTGCACTGAACTTCTTTAAAAATATACTACGCCAGTCTTCTGTTGAAGTACCTTCATATTAAAAAGCTGTGAAATATAGAAGAAATATAGAAGAAGATGGCAAATAGGTAAATAGATGAAGAGAAAAATATTCTATTAGTTTTCATGTACTTTTAAAAAGATTTTTGAATATAAGGCAATTGCTCTGAGTACTTACTGCAGCCAAATGAGATGACTTAATAATTGTATATCCACATTAAAAATGCATTGTGAGATATTGGTATGTTTGCTTTAAGATGTTTAAAATGTCGACCTTATAATAGTCAAATATGCTAAAATGTTTAAAATCCCTCCATCTATTCTGGCATAACTTGATGGGGATGCTGAAAAGTTTATGGTGTATGCTTCCTGACATCGTAACGTTTAACCCAGCAACACAATGAGATGTTTGTTATCTTTGTTTATTGTTATACTTTAACTTCTATTTTTAATACTATATTAATGTCACAGTTTTATAAATTAAAGTAATCTTGTTTGCATAATGATACTTTCTGATTGAGAAAATATTTGGTTATTTTACAAAGGGACACTCAGTTTTGGGAAGGTATGAACAGGGCATGCGTCATTCAATATTATGGTGTTTTATCTTTTCAAATCACAATAAAAGAAAACATTGTTTATCATTTGTTGCCTTTTGGCTATAAGTCTTATCGCATTACTATTTTATTCTTATTTCCCAAACACTCCTACTGTTGACTCATGTTTTGTAAATGTCCACTGTTAACTGGGACTTACATTACTATTGTAAAACAATATCTTTGTGGGACTCTATCATAGAGAGCTACATAGTCATTTAATTAAGGTTAAGAAGAGTTTTACTTGACTTGAATAGACAGTGATCCACATCTTAAAGATGCACTAAACAGAAATTACAAAACAAAGCCCATTGGCTTCAAGCATTGTCACCTGAGCATCACACATACGCAGTGTATGACAACTTACTGTATTCCTAGATAATTAATCCAAATGTCAGTCCAATGAATTCTACAGACAAAATAATCTCAAAAACAATGTTGTCTACATTATAGCAAAGAGCTAGACATTTTCAGGGTATTTCCTGTCTCTTTTATGACTTTCCCTACTTCAAGCCCAAGTTTCTTATGTCACTACCCCTGGAAGAGTTTTTCAAGATAAATTCTTATTTTGTCTTTTTAACTTTTGCATGGAAAAAGTTCTGTGCAATAGCCAAGTTCACTATTCCAGGCTAGGAATTCACATGTGCCTAGAAGTGGGTGGTATTTTAGAGCCTACTCCTCACAGTGATTGCTGCAATGTTTGACAGGTTCACCTGGTTTGTCAGGTTAGATCTGAAGAAACAGATGACCAGAGATTTCAAAGACAAACATTTACATCTTTTCCTGTGATCACAAAGGACTATGTTTATAACCAACAATATGAAAATTAAGTCTTCTTTGAGTTAAATGCCAAGAGCAGTTTTGTTCACTAGTGTTCTAGTGAAAACTACAGTTATTATGGAACAAAGTCTAAGTGATACTTTCTATTTATATTTATTTTTCCAGAAATATTTGTAAAATATTCTGTTTCCATAGCAATTTCATTGAGATGGAACATATGGATGACTTTTTCTTTAGAAAACTGCAAGACATATAAACTAGTTAAAAAGTTTTATACACTGGCACACTAACATAGATAAGGCATAGCTGAAATTTTAATTAGTAATAATCCAATTATAATTGAGATTTGCTTATTAGTTTATATTCAACCCTCTACTTTATCTGAATATACACATTCACCCGTTTGCATAATCATTCAGAAAGCCTTAAAAATAATTGTTTTGTAAAGGGATGGACTTGCCTTTGAAAAAGTCAAATGCACTGCCACGGACCTTGCAAGCTCCTGCTGTAGGGATATATTCATATTTAAAAATTTCTTTACAATGTTGCTTAGTAACAATCTGGCCATTTAATTCAAAAGCTATTTATAAACTACTTCTTTTCTCCCTAAAAAAATCTTTTAGGGAAACAGAAATCACATACTCTGGCTTTCATTTCTGACAGAAAATGCAACAGTCTTCTGTTTCCGGTAAAGACAGACAACATAATTTTCACATTGTGGAAATTACATTGTTCATTGTGATGATTAAGTTCTTTTAAGACATTAATAACAATGAAGTCAATTGTTATTTGATCTGCTTATTTGATTATTTAAGATAATATCCAACTTATATCCAAAACCTTAAGTACCTATGGGGGCTAATCTTTTAATAATAGCCTGATTAAAATGCAGTCCTTGGTTTTTATAATGACTTAAGAAAAGAAGATTAAGTAAGGGCTTAATATTTAAGTTATACAAACAAGTAGAGTAAACACGGTGCCTATGCATCTTTTATAAGCACTCAATACACTCTGTTTGGTGTCAGGTTTTTGTATATATTTGATAAATTGCATTGCTGTGTGTTGTCCTTAAACTATGATATACATTTTATTTATCTTTGAGTTCCTTGTATCTAGGTATGAATTTTATATGACAGACAATTCATAAATATGTGTCAAGTTAAATATATTAATAATAGTAATAATAATAATACTTGGAGTATTTATCTACTTGTAATACATTTCTCAAGTAAATTGTTTTCTAATTGTAAAGGAAATTTCTATTAATTGTTTCTCGAGGGCTGGGTAGAAGTCTTAAATATTAGCAGCTTTGATCAGGAATAGAAATGGGCAGTAAAATATTGTTTTTTGTACAGTGATAAGTAAATTAAATGATTATTTTAAAGAATTGATGGGGTTAGGAGATATTTTTCAGAAATGTAGATTTCAGGACACATCAGTTACAGATAGTTACACCTAATGTGGCAATGCCTCTGTGTTATGTCTGTTCTCTCTTCTGCTAAGTTTTTCCTTTCAGAAATCTCTTCTCTGTCGACTCTTCTTTTTGACAATGGCCTTCTTCCCATCATAGAGGGTCATCACTTGAGTAACACATGACTCTAGTGAAAGACACAAATGGTAGCACTAGGTCTTTTGCCGCAGCTGGTTCTTTGCATTGGCCTTTTTGAGCTTTTGACTTAAATATACAATTGCTGTGGCCATTATTTTTTAAGCAATGTCTTTCTGAGAGTGCAGGTAATGTCAAAGAAACAATGTCAACTGAACACCCAGAATAAGTATTCTAAGCAACATCCACCAGTCGTTGCTAATCATATTGGATGAAAGGTTAAAGAAAAAAAACGGGTATTGGTGTAGTCTTAGAGTGTACCTCATTTAATTTATTAATAACAAAGGGGAAAATTAATTTTATCTTATGTGGCTTTGCATAATATTTTGTTCTTAGCTTCACATATTAGCCCTTCTCCTCTAGAATGTACTGCTCTGTAACTGCTGAGAACAGTTTTATTGAAACCATAACACATAAACCTGAGTTCTGGTCTTAAAACTAAAGTACATGGATTGTTTGATAGGCATTTGGCCCATTTTCAGTGATTTTGCTTTTTTGTACTCATAAGTTTGGGCTGTGTGTGATAGGAATGAATTCACTGAGCTTTGCCCTTGAGGAGCTATAGGTGATTAGGTGGTTCTATTAGGAATGGACATTTTTAACTTACATTTTATGTATGTATGTATGTATGTATGTATGTATGTATGTATGTATGTATGTATGTATGCATGTGTATATCTATGCAAATGCTCCAGTCTCGCCTTTCAGTCATCGTTGGAACCTGTCCCTGGCACAGGTTTGGACTTGCAATTAGACTAAGCTCATCCCATTTTTCCTTGCTTCCCAGGTGCATTTATTAGCATTTATTATTACCCCATCTTTTTTCTCCTTTCTTCAGTTCAGCAGCATCTCTGCTGTGCTGTTGGCTTTTTGGCTTGAAATCAATTCCCTCTTCCTGCCAAGTACCACAGAGCCTACAAAGTGCTTTTGTAGTAGTAATGCTGTTACTTCATAGGATAGAACAACACAGCTTCAGGCCTTTGCTATAAATAGCACGAATCTTCTCAAATGTCTCCCTTTGCTTCTTTATCAGACAGATTTAATGTCTACTAATTTGTTAATTGACCTTAGTACACATTCCAAAATTTTTAATCTAATGTGCCTACCATATGTGTCTACCAGCACTCTAAGCAGGATGCAATTTAAAGGGTCCTGGTGGCCTTATTATTATTTATTTTCTAAAGATTTGTCTTCCTGCATTGCTCTGCCAGTTGACTGTCCTGGAACTCAGTATGTAGACCAGGCTAGTCTTGATCTCGTGGAGATCCAATCACCTCTGCCTCCCAATTGCTGTAATTAATAGTGTGAGCCACCATTGCAAACTACGTAGATCTGCTGGTCACTAGCTGCACTTAGTTCAGAGTTTAAAGGAAAATGATGTAGACACCAGAAAGAACTTTGACATGGTTTCCCCAGGTAAATGTATTTCTGTGAGTTCATATTTATATTATATTTCTTCTACTGAAACTCTTTAGATATGGCTATGTTAATTCATATTGCAAACTGCCTCTATTTCTAATACTTTAATAGTCTAGATTCTAGACTCTAGAATATGATTTCCTTTTGAATCTCCAGTTTAGTTGTGGTGGAGAATGAACTAAGTGTGTCATATCTGGGAATTTCTGTAAGGGTTTTGGAGCACAGAGACCATGTCATATCCTTGCTACCATATTAACAAAAAAGATAATGTGTGGCAGAGGTTCTGATCTTTCCTCCAGAGATACAAATGGCAGATGTCATGCATAGTTCTAATACACACTTATAGTTCTTCATGGTACATAGTCATCAGTTTGGTTCTGTGCATGATATGAAGTGACTATTTGGTCTCCATGGAACCAAATGTTAACTTTCCCTTCCATCTGTAACATTAAAAGCACAGTGACAATACTGATCTGCTTTTGTGTGTGTTTTATTTAATATTTTTCAGATATTATGACTGTACAATAAACTGTACATATTTTAAATATTAAATTTACTGCATTCATGTAAGATTTAGCACAATCAAGATAATGAAAACTTTATCAACTCTATTCACTTTCTCTTAATGACCCACAGGCAAATAATCATAATTTTTAATATAATCAATAGTGATTATTTTAATTGACTGGAATTATAAACAGATGAAACAAGGGACCAAGAACCTCATATAAATGGTTTGGTTTTATACTCTGTAATTATTTTGATATGAATCATTTTCTTGTGGGTGGAAATTTATTACATTAAAATTAGACTTTAACTTTAGACTTATTTAAAGTTCAGAACACCACTGAGCAAAGTATACAGTGGCTCTCTGTGTCATTTTTGTCTGAATTATACATAGATTCACCTGCTATTAACATATATTTCCAGAGTGAGGCCATCACTACACCAGATTTGTCTACAGTAGCATGTACTCATTACCCGCACTCCATTGTTTAATATTCACTCTTGATGCTTGACATGGTATGGACTGAGACAAATTATAATGGCATGCATCTACCATTACATTGTCATCCTGACTACTTATTAGTTCTCCTGTTTCTCTCTACTCATTGTCCCCTCAGTACTAACTAGTGGCAACTCACAGTTTTTATTACTATTTCTAGTTTTGCCTTTTATTGAATATTATTAAGTTTCAATAATATGCTATGTAGTCTTTTGGGATTGGCATTTTTCACATAGTAATATGTAGTTAAGTTTACCGTGTGTGTTTTCATTGCATGGTAGGTCATTTATTGGTGGTGAATATTATCCCCATGTCTTGACACAATGTTATTTATTTTTGATTTGCATATGAAGTCTATTTTTCTTAGGTTTATCATTTATCAATAAAACTGTTATAAACATCCCTTTCTGGGATTTGTATGTAAATATATTATAAATTCTTTGGAAAAATACAACAGAAGTTGTAGGAAAGATTATATGTTAAAAGTATGTCTAACTTCATAACAACCCCTGTCTTTCAAACTGTCTATTTCATTTTTTTGGTGGGCCTTCACCATTAGTTCTGCAGTTTATCCTTCTGAATAAATACATTGTGCTCTTTCATACCTTCCTCAGTTTGTGGTTCTCTGGAGACAATTTGTAATCTGTGTACTCATTTAAGACCCTTTTCAAAAAGTGCTAAAACTTTGGCTAATATTTAACTTACTTATTCTATTATTGTCCAATGTTAAGAATTCTTCAAATATATTGAATCATTAGGTATTTCTTCTGTAAATATTCCACCAAACTCTGTGGTATGGCTTTTCATTGTTCTGGCGGTATCTTTTGCAGAGCAGAGATCTCAATTTAGTTTATCAGTTGTTTCTTTAAAAGAACCAGTCATGGCCAATTCAAAGTCATGTATTTTTTTTTGGTGTTATCATCTAGGAATTTTACAGTATTGCACTTTAGTGATTAATAGAACCGATTTGATTTTATAAAGGGCTTCTTCAGTTCTCTTGTAGGTTACATTTGAATGTGAATTTACTGTTGTTTCAGCACATATTTGAAATGACTAACTTTTCTGTGCTACCCTGCATTTTGTCTTTAGTTGAAGGCTAGTCATCATATTAATGTGCACATATATTCAGGAGCTCTTTGGTGTTCCATTGATTTGCCTGTTTGTCCTTTCACCTGTGCTACATTGTCTTGATCACAGTTAGTTTGTAAAGTCTTGATGTCAACTAGAAGTTCTATTCCACTTTAACATTAAGAGACTTTTTATATATTTTACTTCACAATATAAAGTTTAGAATAAGTTTGATGCTACCACAGAATTACTACCTGGAATATTTACAGGGACTGTATTTACCTCTATAATTAGTTACAAAAAACAAACAACAAAATTGAATGATGTGACTCCAACCATAGGTTGTTCAATTGTTTTAAAACAGAATTGTGCTGTTTTCCTAACATATTGTAAATAATTCCTTAGATTTTTAAACATTATTTCAAGAGATAATAATGAAAGTAACATTATGGTTTACACTTGTCCATTTCTAGTTTACAAAAAAATGGTAAGTCTTTGCAAAACAGCCTTGTAGTCTTGAACTTTGCTATAGCCAATTATTAATTATGGAATGTTTTGATTAAAAATTTTGGACATTTTGCCGATATAATTGTTCTAGTCATATCTCTGTTATTACAGCAAACTACTCAATATCAATTAAGTATTAAAGAAAAATGACTTGTTTTGGTTCATGGTTCTGGAGTTTGAAAAGTCCCAGGCTAGAGCCATATTCTTGGTGGAAAGTAGAGAGACTGAGAGAAATCATGAAGACCAACATTGCCCTATATAAAGAAGATAACATACCCAGATCCACAAAAGTGAGCTATCAGCAACTCTTGTAATATCATTGATCCATTCAGTGAGAATCCTTTTGCCCATGCCCCAAATACCTCATCTGCTAAGACAAGCCCACTAAGAAATTGTGTGTCCAAAATATGAACTCTTAGAGGATGCTGTCAACCTATAAAATGATTGTATTCTTGTTTTTGTTTGTTTTTATTTTTGGTTTTCAGAGACAGGGTTACTCTGTAGCTTTGGAGCCTGTCCTGGAACTAGCTCTTGTAGACCCACCTGCCTCTGCCTCCCAAGTGCTGGGGTTAAAGTCATGCGCCACCTCTGCCTGGCTACGATCACATGATTGTTAAAGAACACGTTATTTCTTTCTCATTTTCCTGTGTCCTTATCATTTCTTTTTCTAGCTGCATTAGTAGAACTTAGGATACAGTATTGGAAAGTAATGGTGAATAGGATCAACTTTGCCTTGTTTCCCATTTTAGTGAGAAGGCTTTGAGTGTCTTATTTCTCACTGGAAATCTTTCATGTATTTTTGTTAGTTTGTTTGTTATACTGCATTTACAATGCCCTGATTTATTTCTAGCTTAAAGAGTTTTTGCAGTGGATTAATGTTGTACTTTTGTGAAAACTATACCTCTAATTGCTGATTTAATTATGTGACTTCTCTTACTTTTTGGTGTGATAGATTACTCTCACCGAATTTTTTGGAGCATGTTAAAGAATCTTTGTAAAACTAAGAGAAATTCCACTGGCTTATGAAATATTTTGTACATCATTTGTACCTCATTACCAATTTTATTCCATTGCTTTGTTAATGGACATTTCATTGTTTCGGGAATTTCATAATACAAAATAAACTTCTTATAAATTTGAGTATAAGACTTTTATGGAATACACTTTCTGTTGCACAATCACCTGAAAATAGTGTGGTTAAATCATTTGCCTAGTGTATGTTTAAGATCTAAAGATATTATTAAGAGTATGCTAAAAAACAGTTAAATAATTTTATATTCTTACTAAAAGAATTCAAATCACTTCATTTTTGCCATCAGCCTTATGGTTACTTAATTTAGTTGTTACAATATATGTGTTGATGTATCATTTTCCTTTTATTGTGATGTATTTATTAATTATCTGAAAATTTCATGCTACATTTTGATCATTTTCATCCTCACTCCTCCATCCGACTCCTCCCAGATCTGCCCCCAAACTTCCAAACACATCCCAACTTCATATCATCTTTTATTTTTTAAATAATTTTCCTAGTCCAAATTGTGATTCTCATATAGTCATGGGCAAGGGGACATCCAGTGAAGTATGGTAGGCCTATCAGATGTTCCACTTTAAAGAAATCTGAATCCTCACCCCCTACAAGAAGTAAGATTTCAAGAGCTATCTGGCTGAGAACGAGGTCTTCGGTCCATCTGTCTTCTCTCCATGCAAGATGAACTGGGTTAGTGCAATGTAGGCTTGTGCAGATTATTACAATTGTGTAAGAAGATAAACTGGGTTAGTCTTGTATAGGTTTGTGCAGATAATCACAGTTGTGCAAGACAATAAACTGGGATAGTCCTGTGTAGTCTTGTGCAGACAACCACAGTTGTCATGAGTTCCTGAGTGCAGTGGTCTTATCACACCCAGAAGACAAGTTTTGCTCCAGTTTTCTCTACTATCCGGATGTTACAATCTTTCTGTCTCCTTTTCCATGATGGTTTTCAATCTTTGTAGGGAAGGGAATGATATAGACATGCTATATGTGACTGGGCACTCCACTCACACATCTTGAACATTGATAAGTTGTGATTTTCTGCATTAACTGACAATCGCTGCACAAAAAATTCTCTGATGATATCTGCGAGCTATACTAACCTATGAATATAGGAGAAATGAGTTTAGAGATTAGCTTAATACTATGTCCATTTAGGAAAATAATAGTAATATGTGTTTTTGACTGGATTTGTAGTGCATGTATTTTTTCCTGAAGAGTGGCCCTTAAATCTAATAAAAAAAGGGTTGTTACTGTAATAGTTACTCTTCCATTGCTGTGACAAGATACCATGACCAAGGTAATTTGTAGGAGGAAGAGCTCATTTTGGCTTATGATGTCAGAGGGTTAAGGAAATGCTCAACATCCTTAGCCATCTGAGAAATGCAAATTGAAACAACTCTGAGATTACATCTTACACTTGTCAGAATGTCCAAGATCAAAAACACTGATGAGAGCTTATGCTGGAGAGGATATGCGGTAAGGGAAGCACCTATCCATTGCTGGTGGGAGTGTAAACTTGTACAGCCACTTTGGAAATCAGTATGATGATTTCTCAGGAAATTATGAAACTATCTACCTCAAGACCCAGCAATTCTGCTGTTGGGTATATACATAAAGGATGATTAGTCATATCACATGTTCAGCTATGTTCATAGAAGCATTATTTTTCATAGCCAGAAACTGGAAATAACATAGATGCCCCTCAACTGAAGAATGAATAAAGATAATGTACAACACTTACATGATGGAATATTACACAGTGGTAAAAAATAATGGCAACTTGAAATTTGCAGACAAGTGGATGAATCTAGAAAACATCATATTGAGTAAAGTAACCCAGAACCAGAAAGACAAATATAATATGTACTCACTCATAAGTGTCTCTAGATATAAAGCAAAGGAAACCCAGCCTACAGTCCACAATCCCAGACAACTAGACAACAAAGAGGACCCTAAAAGAGATACACATGAATCTAGATAGGAAGGAGAAAAAACCAAGATCTCCTGAGTCAACTTGGATCATGGAGGTCATGGGAGTGGATAGAAAGGGAGGTAGGGAAGGGAACAAAAAATATGCATAGCTCAATAAAACAATACCCCCCAAAGAATTATACAGATAGTAGAAATCATCCTTCTGACCAATCACAGCTGTATTTATACCCAGTAGAGAGAATGAAAAATAAATTCCTTTATGATTTATTACCAACAAATGCTTAATTTGTATACTTACTTCACATATCTATATACTCAGGGTGATGTAAAACCTCTCAGGTAAAATCAAGTAATATGTGGGCAAGAAAGAGTCCATCATAGCTGGGAAGCATGACACTAAATGCCAGTCATGGTGACTGTATCATGAATCTGAGAGATTGCTTATCAACTGCATACAAAAAGCAGAGGGAACAGATTGAAGGTAAGGAAAGGCTATATATTTCAAAGCCTGGCACAAGGATTAAATTTCTCTATCAAAGTCAAATTCCCTTAACCTCCTGAAACAGTACCACCAACTGGAGAACAAGTCCTGAAATATGTAAGACCATGGGCAACATTTCTCATTCAAACCACTACTATTACTCCCAGAACATTAATGCCATTGTTGTCACTTATTGGCATATCTTGCCATGCTGGCTATGATTGTAACTGTGGTACTTATCTTTCTTTCTTTCTTCCTTTCTTTTGTTTTGTTTTGTTTTTCCAGACAGGGTTTGTCTGTATAACAGCTCTAGCTGTCCTGGAACTACCTCTGTAGACCAGGCTGGCCTTGAACTTATAGAGATCCACCTACCTCTGCCTGCCAAGAGCTGGGATTAAAGGCATGTGTCACCACTGCCCAGCTCTGGGTTTTTTTTCTAATATGAAGAAGCACCTTTACCATATTCTTCTGCTGTCATGATACTTTGCTTTCATGATAGACATTGGAAAAATGCAAGAAAACGTCAGTTGATCAGATCCTATGAAACCATGAAAAAAATATAATTATAGCTGGGTGGTGGTGGTGGTGCATGCCTTTAATCCCAGCACTCAGGAGGCAGAGGCAGGTGAATATCCATGAGTTTGAGGCCAGCCTGGTCTACTAAGTAAGTTCCAGGACAGACAGGGCTGTTACACAGAGAAACCCTGTTTCAAAATACACACACACACACACACACACACACACACACACACACACTACATTAAGTTTTTGTCTGTCAGGTATTGGATAATGAGAACACAAAAGTTAATTAGTATACTATATTTTAACAGTTACTTTTTATTTATTTATTGTTGAATCTAGATTTTTTATACACTGTAATATCATTTACCTTGTGTAACATAGCATGTATTTGTCAAATAAATACAATTAAGAATTTTAAAATTTAATTTATAGGTTATATTTTCAATATTTGGTGTTCTTATGTAAACTTTGTGCTCTAACTTATACTTAGAATAGTTCTCTACTAAGTCTTACTTTTGTTACTATTGGTAAATAATTTTTATCCCTATCATGTGAAACTGTGATGTATAAGTCTGTAATACAGTGAGAAAGTGGATTTTTTTTGTTGTTGGATCATGCGTTCAGTCTTTAACAGCATAAAAATTCTTCTCTGAGACTTGTAATAAATGTTGGCATGAATTTCCTAGTTTCTTTTAATATAAATCAAGAGAATTTATATAGAGATAATTTTCTGTATGTGTGATGCTATGAATATATTACTGTACTTTTAGAATTAGAATGTTATGCTTCTGTCCTCAATATGAAACTATGTTGTTATAAAAATAAATAATAGCACATGTAAAAATTAATTATTTTGATTGTGTCTATGTAAAAATGTGATGTAGGGGACTATGTGCTATGTTGTTTATGATTTGCAAAATTTTTCTGCTACTCTACAGACAGTCTCATCAGAATTGATTGTTTTCTTTGTTTTTTTGAAGTTTTAGTTTGATTCTGCTCTGTCTGTTTTGTATAGCCTGGGGAGATAATATTGCACATGACCTTTAATAAGGGCTGTCTACATGGTCTTGTAAAACAACCAAGTTGTCATATTTTATAAAAACTTTACTCATAGGCTTCTAGCAATTTTCTTTATAAGTGACTTTGATGTAAGCAAATGACTATTTTTATGTATAAGACCACACAAGAAATCCTGAAAAATACACATGAACAGAACTGCTCTTAGCAATGTGGTATTTTGTTATATAGAGAAATGATGCATTAGTTTTCTGCAATATATCAGACTTCCATAACCTTAGCAGCTTAAAGTAATAAAGTACACAATCTCACCCTTGCCATGGGTGAGTGGTTCTGGCAAGGACTGGATAAATGTTCTGACTGGGTATCAAATAACTTCAGTGTGTCAGCTGGGTCTACATTCTCATCTCAGTCTGGAGAACATTTTCCAATCTCATTCAGAGTTGGCAAAATTCACAGATCTGCAGATCAGAAATTGATGAAAGCAGGTTTTTCTAGGCCAGATGCCATTATGCTTCATGCTTTTGCTTTCTATTCGTTGATTTATTTACATAATTATTAAAATATATGTTTAATCTTGCTATGAAAACTTAACATATAACTTAACATGTGATAAACTTTTCATGACGTTGATAGCAGACCTCAATAACATTTCATTTCATATACCTTATTCTTCAAATAACCATTGAAGAGTAAGTAAATTACTTCCCCAATCTATGCCTCTCTGAAGCCCCAGGACACACCGTTGTAGCCATTATTTCTGATTTTGATCATTTTAGAGACTGTACAAATAGGTGGCATCTTGCAGTATTTTGCTCATCTTACTTTTCTCCGGCATTATCCATACCATCTCACAGCTGAGAAAGCTAGATAGCCATAGAAAAAATAATGAAATTTAATTCTTATATTACATGCCACTCAAATATCTACTCAATGTTGATTAAAAATTTAAAACTTATGTTCAGTTTGGTCCTATTCATAGTACTTATGATGCAGAAATAGCCTAATTATCCATTGAAGGATGCATAAAGTAAATATAATATATACTTATGATGAGATGATACTCATCCTTAGAGAAAAAGTAAATTCTTCCATTTCATTTTTAAAAGACTTTTCATATATATATATATATCAGACCTATATTGCTAATTATTGATTAAAAATTCAAATTATACCTAAAAAAACCTCTAGAGTAATACCCATTTTAGTGTTTTCTAACTCAAAGAAGGTATGTGCAGCAAAGCAAGGGAACAACCTACTGTTCTTCCTCCTCCAGGGAGTCTTCCTTAAACATTTAGGTAAGAAATTATTTTTCAACTGTGTAAATTGTTTTTCTTCAGCTGAATCTACAGGCCAAAGGTGAAGATTCTGTCAGCAGAGAAAGCTGAGGTTCAGCTGTTGCCAAGCAACCCATGCTATTAAAACAATTCATGACAGGTATTCAGCTAGACAGACTGCCTCGAAGTAAAACATTTCCTTCAGTCAAGGAATTATGTCGATTAAACTGTTTATCACTTTTAACAAGCCATCTCTGAATGTTGCTTTAAATATCTGAGTTTTAATATGCCACTCCATTCTCAAAGGAAGTGTTCATATTATTGTAAAATTAAAACAAGGGATTCTCTTGTTATAAAAGAATTATTATCTCTGGAGGTTAACAAAGGAGAAAAGACATAAACATACTATTTCAAGTACTAAAGAGAAGATGTTTGGAGTACTGACATATCCAATTGGTCAAAGTTGACAGAAATTTCATGGAAATATGGAAACTGCTAGAGACAACCTTCTTTGGATCACAGACAAATGTAGTGTTTGGGAAACCTGTGGCCATGTACTTAGAGGGAAGAATGATCCTTGTAAGGAACATTCATTGTTAGGAGGAGGGGTGGGCGAGAAAACCGTTCCCAAACCTCACACCAATTAGTACATTCCTGAAGCTTTACTGTGAAACAGGCTTCACTATAACTTTTGACTGAATCAAGCAGAACACAAGCTGCTTTATTGTGGGTGACTCCTGGGAAGCCCAGCTTAAAGTAATGTTACATCTATCATGAGAAGTTGAGAAGACCGTGTAGCTGATTAGGTTTTTCTCTCTTTGGTGGGTCAGTGAGAGAAACTCAAGTTGGCTGCACCTTCCTGTGCTAGGTACAGGAGGGAGGGAGGAAGTAGCCTAGGATCAAAGAATGTTGGCAGGAGTCTCCAAACAACATGTGTACATACCTAGGGTATAAATCTAATTGACGATTTGGGCCTCGTGTATCACATCACAATCCCAGAACTGGAGAGACTGAAGAGAGCCCCTGAAAGTTGGAAGTTTATCAGTGCCACATAATGGGAATCCCTCTCAAAACCAACTAAATAAATAGCAGGTAAAATAAGAAAGAAAGCTAAGGAGAATAATTTCTTTGATAAACAAATAGCATATATTGACCCATGGCAATGGAGCTTAAAGAAAAATTAAACAGCAACACCAAAGGCTTCCTACAAAAGATAAAATACACTTCATGGAATGAGTTTAAGTAAGTCATTAAAGGAATTTATAAATCACAACTGATAAAATTACCTCCAATAATCAATATCAAGAAGTTAGTACTTTTTAGGAACTATGATATACACAGCTATCAGAGAAATAATGAGGATTTTTAATTTAATAGTAT
The DNA here is from genome assembly GCA_004026605.1 of Ondatra zibethicus. Classification (NCBI taxonomy): domain Eukaryota; kingdom Metazoa; phylum Chordata; class Mammalia; order Rodentia; family Cricetidae; genus Ondatra; species Ondatra zibethicus. The sequence goes on along the minus strand of PVIU01005435.1, from coordinate 34,624 downwards.
GTCTCACTCTCACAAACACACACACACAGACAGACAAATACGCACAGAGAGGAGGAAGAGAGAGAGAGGGAGAGGGAGGGAGGGGAATGGGAGGGAGAGAGACAGAGAGACTCAGTTTTGATGTGATTCAGAAGGTGGACTTAACAAAGACGTAGAGCAGCTTTTGAAAATATTTCCAAAGAACTCAAGAAAATTAGCCTTCATTCAAGAAGGTAATGATGACAATAAACTGTCAAGTTCACATTGCACTGATAGAATTTGTTCAAAAGAATAAAATAAATATTCTATAGTTGAAAAGTAAAACAGGTATTTTTGAAAATATCAGGAGAATAGCAAGGCAAATTTGAGCTCACAGGAAAAAAAAGATTTGGAGAATGTGAAATAAAAGAGCGGAAATTATTTAATCTGAGATATGATCATGAATGGACATCAACCAAGCCACACAGAAATGTGAGCAACATTAAACATGTCAGCATGTATTTAGTGGCAGTACCAAAGGAGTGGAAAAAAAAAAACAGAGACTAAATAAACAATTGGGCAAAATCTGAAACTGTCATACATTTGCATTGATCTTCTGTTTCTGTGACAAACCACTTAAAGGACAAAAATCTTAGTGTGGCTTAAGGTTTCTGAAGTTTCAGTTCATGGTGCTGTTTCTTTGGAGCCTGTGGCAAGGAAGAATATTATGTCAGGGAGTGTGTGTTATTGAAAGGTTTTCCACTTTATAGCGTCCAGGAAGCAAAGAGAACAGGCAGAGGGAAATCATAGAGTTTCCAACACCCTCTTTAAGAGTGTATTCTCAAAAATCTCTCATCAGCTACTTAAGTGTTCACTACTCCACTCATGGGCTGTTACCTAACCATTTAACATGGAGGTTAATGTCCCTTTAAAGGACATTTCAAATTCCAGTCTACAATGATGTTCATATATACAATCAAAAACTTCAACAAAAGTAATGTTAAATAAGTACCTCCCCAAACACACCCTCCAGATATGACAGCAAAATACTAAATAATGACAAAGAAAAAAGTCTTGGAAAAGTCAACTGTTAAAGTAATTGTTGTATCAAAGTGACTGGTCAGCAGAACTAAAAATTCCAAAAGGCATCAGGATGGCATATCCAAAGCATTAAGGGGAAAATTGTCAAAAATTATATGTAGGAATACTGTGTTTCAAAAGTAAAACCAAACTAAGATTTACCTGTAAAAAAGTGTCTGAAGACCAAATTTAAAATAGTTATTAAAAGTTCTTCAGATTAAAATTAAGTAGCACTAAACAATAACTCAGAATCATGAGAAAAATGGGTACCTGTAAAATAATTATGTATAGTCTCAGAATATGCTGCAGGAGCTCCTTCTGATCCTTCAGCCAATAGCCTTTAAGATACCAGCCCACTTGGGCATGGTCTATTTGGCTTGAAAAAGCAGCAGTAGCCATGTGCTCTTTCTCTTGCTTCGGAATCCGCTTCCGGCTACGAGATTCTCTTCTTGGTTGTGCAGAGGGCTGTTTCTAGGACAGTGATCTGTAAGTTTTTCCCTTTAAATAAATAACCCTTTTATTAATCATAATTCCAGACTGGTGTGGGATTGTTTTGTGACTCACTCCTTTATCTGGTGTCCAACATTTGGGCAACCCACACCCCCATAAAATAATTATGTACAGTCTCAGAATAACTATGTACTCTACTTTGAATGACTTCGCAGTTAATTGCAGGAAGCATCAAGTGGGCATATATCAAGCATAAAAGTAGTATCTTTGACCAATAGAAACAAAAGTAAGTCATTATGAATAGAATAATATTGAATGAAGGAAACCACTACATATTTTAAATTCAGTAGAAAAAATGTAGAATCAGAGTGAATAACCATGGATGCTCATGTAACAAATTTTATACATATATATATCAGTTATTGAATAAAAGACAGAAAATACAAATATCTCAAGGTCATTTGACAATCTGACTATATTTCATGATAAAAATAATGAAGAATGATAAAAAAAATCATTCCAGTTAGGAATAAAAACAAGCTTCCAAAATTTAGTAATAAACATCTACCAAAAATAGTTAAGATTAGTAACCAAAGGATGACTATTAACCTAACATCAAGAAGACAAGAATGTCCAGTCTTACTACTTGTCTTAGTATTTTAATGGAGGCTCCAACCTAAAGAATTAGCAAGAAAAAAAAAGAACAAAATATATGAAAATTGGTACGAAATAAATAAATTGAATTCTATTTTGGGATTATATGACTGTGTCTAAAGAACCCCAAACATACACATACACACTCACCCTTAGAACTGAAAACAAGATTAGTAAGTCTGCAATACTTAAGATCATAAACAAAAAAAATCAATTACTCATATTACATTCTTAAGACAGTTCTACTTATAAGAGCAACTATAAGAATAAAATGCTTAAGTGTACATTTAAATAGAGGAGTGTGAGACTAGTACTATGGAAAATAAAGGGAAGGAAGAAGAGAGCAAAAGAACTTTAAAACTACATATTGAATGTTTATGAATGGGAAGGCTCAACGCTGTTGATGTAGCATGACTACAAAGTGATCTAAGGATTCAGTGTAATTTCTATCAAAATCTCTGCTGGAGTTCAGGAAGAATCTGAAGCGGAACTGCAAAAGACCCAGAATAGCCGAACAATCTTGCCTACAAGTCTCTGATTTCCACCCTTGCTGCAAAGCTTCAGTAATCAAAATATGGTGGTACTGGCATAATTACAAACATATGGTCAATTTATTTTTGAAAAGGGTGCCAAGAAAATTGAATGGTGAAAAATAGTGATTTCAGCAAATGATGGTGGAGAAACTGAACGACTGTATGCAAATGCATGCAGTTAGAGCCTCACCTCAGATCATACACAAAACAAAACGCAAACAAATATAAATAAAAAGCAAGACTAACCCCCACCAAAGTTGGAATGGTTCATAGATTTAAATAGAAGTACTGAATTGTTACAATTTTTTGGAAGGAAGCATGCACAAAATGTTTATGACAGTGTCTTGGGAGCACACTGAAAACATAGAGAACAAAAGGAAAAAACAATCAACTGGACTGCATTCTTTAAAATCTTTTGAGATTCAAAGGAAAACAAAATAGCAGAATGAGACAGCATATTTGTAAATTATTTCTTGCATCTGAATTCTGCCAAGATATGTAGAAAATTTTTTTTGTCATTTGATAATAAAATGTTAATAATGACATTAAAGAAGAAGGGTTAATAGACATTTTCTCTGAGAGCACATGCTTGTGGCCAATAAGCATTCCAAAATATAATTAATCATTATTAAAACACAGTTTGAAGCCTTAAGTCTTTGTTACTATACGCTGACTGAGATAACTATCAGATAGGTAGCAGCAAGTTTGGCAAAGATGTGGAGAAATTGGTCTGCAGGCATTGCCAATGGGAACAGAAAATGGTCCATTTGCTTTGAGAAACAATTTCATAGTACCTCTAAATCAGTGGTTCTCAACCTTTAATACAGTTCTTCATGTTGTGGTGATCCCCAAGGATAAAATTATTTTTGTTGTTACTTCATAACTGTAATCTTGCTACTGTTATGAATTGTAAGGTTATGACTGTGTTTTCTGATGGTCTTAGGGAAGCCCTGTGAAGGGTCATTTGCCCCCAAAGTGGTCAAGACCCACAGGTTGAGAATCACTGCTCTAAATGTAAACATAGTGTTACCATATGACCCTTAATTTTACCCTAACAAAAATCCAAATAAAATGTGAATATATTCAACACACACACACACAAAAAAAAAACAAACGTGTGGATGAATATTCATAGTAGGTCAAGACTAAATCTCAGGTCAATCTCATGAATTTCTGAATAATATTTAGCATGCTTTCATCATTGTAGTATTTTTTCACATTAGAAAAAAATAAAGGACTACCTTACATTTAGAGACTCATCACCCTTGAAAGCATTGAAGTCGTAGATGTTTGCTGCAGGAGCTCCTTCTGCTCCTTCAGCCAATAGCCTTTAAGATACCAGCCCACTGGGGCATGGTCTCTTTCCTTTTAAAAAGTGGCGACAGCCCTCTGCTCGTTCTCTTGCTTCCGGCTCCCGTTCAGACTGCTAGACTCTCTGTTTCCTGTTTGCGATGAGAGGACTGTGGTTTGGGAAATTGATTTGTAAGTTTTTTCCCCTCCAATAAATAATCCCTTTTAATAATAATTTGCAAACTGGTGTGGGATTGTTTTGCGGCATTAGATGTTAAGCACAGAAGTGGGCAAGAGAGTTTATGGCAGTTTCATTTATATGTAGTGATAAAGATAAGTAAACGTGTAAAAACAGAATGTATTATAGCAGATGCCCAGGGATACAGAAAGATGAGCAGAAAATTGCTAGTTAATGAGAACAAGTACTCTAAGGGGTCAAAACATTCTAAAGATTGGTTGTGGGGGTCATTGTACAAATCCATGAATGTATTTAAAATGTTTTCAAGTTTACACTTTTAATGGGTAGGTTTTATGGTAGGTAAATTCTATCTCAATAAATCTTGTAAACAAAGACAAGAGAATAAGAAATGTTACACAAGAGCTAAGACTTCCATATCAAAGTAAGATGTGCTATTTGAGGAAAATACAGCAGAAATTAGTCAATCTTAGGCTAATAGGGTGACAAAACATAGAGAAAAGACAGAGTCATTCTGCTTTAAATATGCCAACGGGGTATCTTCCAATTGAAACAAATGAAATACCCAGGAGACAAAGTTTCCTGTGCCACATAAGGAAAACAAATTTTAAAGGTTACCCTTATTAAATGACTGATCAGAAACCTAGCACTAAAATGCTTCTACAGAGGAAGGTGTGAAATCACAGAGCCCAAAAGATAAATGGAATTAGCAAGGTTAAATCAAATTTAGAATCTACACCTAGAGGGAGAAAGAGAGCACTTGGTGAGTGGAGCCGTTAGCAGTCTGAATTTCTAAGCTTCCCAAGAAGGCAGCACTCCCTCAGCTGATGGTCTGAGACAACAGCACAAACAGCCGTTTTCCTTTCTAAAATAATAAAAGGAAAGGTTTATTGAAATTTACTAACTTCCCAATGAGACTTTTCTCCCAACTGCATTTCTTACCTCTGTATGTAAATATACACTGTCACTGAGGGCATGTCTGGTCACTGTGGTTCACAAAAATGTTTTACTCCCTTTTTAAAAATCGTATTGAGTTTTTGTTATGGTCTTTGACATGTATTTCTGATTCTAGTTAGACATGAAAATATCCCAGACCAAGATGTCTCTTACCAGGTCAATGAATAAACAGACTGATGTAGCCATGCAAAGAAATGTTACTTAGTAATAAAAATGAATATGTTTCAAACCACAAATGACATAGAGAAATCTGCAATGAATCGTGATTTCCCAAAGAAGTCAGTCTTAAAAGGCTCCATCTTGTCTAAATCTAACTAGGGAAATCTTCTGAATAAACCACAAGACAGAAGAAAAGTCATCGATGGCCAAGGCTTCGTGTGAGGAGATGGATGAAGAGATGTAGCACAGGTCAATAAAACCATTCCATATGGCACCATAATGATGGATGCATTTGACAAAATTTATCTAGTATACAGCACAAGGAATAAATGAACTCCATCATAAGCTATAGATATAAATTAAGGGTTGTGTCAACATTTTATCAAATAAACCACATTAATGCAACAGAGAGCTATTGGAGGAGGAGAAAACTGAGGAAGAATACTTAAATGCTTTCTTCTATTCACTTGTATAAAGTTAAAACTGCTTCAAAGCTTTTATTTAAAACCTGAGGAATTTAAGAAAAGTCATTCTTATTCGGCTAGAAAGAGGTGAATAAATGCCATAAATAATAAACAAATAAATGCATGATGCTGTACTCCAGGAAAAAAATGAATGGCATTTTCTTCATAACATCTTTAGTGTAGAAATAAAATTTTCATGGCAACAGCACTGATGTGCTCATCTGAGTAATCATAACTTAGAACTACCTTAGGTCAAATATCTCAGACCAACAGGTGAGAATGCAAAGGGTGTGGGTTGACTCTTCCTTCCCTAGCAAAGGCCATTGCGGAATCCTATTATTGGTTACACATTGAAATACAGCAGGTGGTTTTCTACAGTCCCTTTGCCAGTGGAGCACAGAAGTGGTTTAAGAATATCTGGGGTGGGGCTTGGCCTCTGAGAGAAGGAGGCATGGGTTCTTTGGTAATTGGGAAGAATACCCTGATGAGGGTAGCATGTAAAATTCCATTTTGCTCGCACTAGAAATTTGCCTGGAAGTAGAGGTGCCTTGGCTTGTGATGGTGCAAGTAAAGTTGCCACATTTCCAGTGAGTTGTTTTCCTCTTGCCTTTCTCCAATAGAGCATTGATCACTCACATGAGCTGATATTTGATATCTGCTATGCTTCCCAACATTCCTTTCAGTAGATCCCAAAAGAAGGACCTCCTTTACTAGTCATGTATACTTGTCAACAGAGATATCTCTGTGAAACATTCATGAAACACAGAAACTGCAAGTTGTAAATTGATGTGGTTCGTACACACAGAAGGGTTCCCGATCCTCATGCGTTCTCTCATGTTTGCACTTGCACATTCTAGTTGTTTACTGCTTTATTCATTCTCTAGAACCCTAGAGTGCATATCTAACCTCATTTGCTCTTTCTTCATAAAAGACTATCTTTGAGTCACTAAAACTTTAGCTTTCTGTGACAGGTACCTTTACATGCTAGAAATGTGTTATCACTCTAAAACCCAACACCAACATTGAGCTTAGTCTCTTGATCGCAAAACAAATTTACAGGACGTATATGACAATATTATCTTGCCAGGAAATATATATTCATGTCTTTTCCAAGCAACTGTGCTTGTAGAAAGCCACACATTACACAGGGGCCTTCCCACACTTTGATCAGCTTGCATTTGAAGGTTTCTGAGACAGAGGTTGTCCAGAGAGGCTTGTATAAAATGTACATTCAAGCAGTAGCCTTCTGCTGGTTTGTGGTTTTTTTTAATATCCGTTACAGGCCTTCTATATAATCTTCAGCAAGTCTTTGAAATCATTAATCTATTTTAATGTATTCAATAATTCTTTGGGAATTTCATGTAATGTACATTAATTATATTCATTCCTTCTCCCACTACTGCTAGAACCTCCACAACATCCCTACAACTCAAATGCATGTTTTTTCTATCTGTCTGTCTGTCTGTCTGTCTGTCTGTCTACTTACCTATCATCTATCTATCTTCCATTTCCAGATCATCTTGTGTTGGATAGCTTCTTTTCGGTGTTGAACCTGCCTTCGAGTGTTATCGGTGTATCAGGTTCCATATTAGCAAAGACAACTGGCTTTCCTTTTTGTAGTAGCAATCAAATACCAATAGTATTTGGTATCAAATACCAATTTCGAAAATCTAATGCTTGCCTCTGTAACTTGAGCAACTTGAGCTCTCTTTCTTGCCTTATTGAACTTTCTTGCCTTCTTTATGGATATTTTCTCTTAAGAAAGACTTGATCTCCTAAAACTTTTCTCACTAAACTCTTTGAAAACTGCCACTCTTCATGTTCTTAGCACTTGTGTGTAACTTATGTCACAATTCCTAACCTACAGAACATGTTCTGTTTTCCATGTCCAGGAGGCCCTGCCATGCGGTAGATGCTTTGCAAATATGACGCGAGTTGAGTCAGGGTAGTAGTATTGAAAGCATGATAGTTTTAGCATTCACTGCCAGAAGTTTGACGGGGTACCTCCCTTAAGCCTGGAGACATTCATTTCTTCCATTATTAAAATCTTATTAGGTTATTCTTCCTCTAAAAAGCTAAATTATTTTTCTTGTTCTCAAAATCATTCTCAAGAGTGAGTTTGGTGTTCCTTGATCCCCGGATGACTATTGCCCTAACCTTTCTTTGCAGTGAAGCTTGGCTTCCTCTCTCTCTCTCTCTGATTGCTCTTGTTGATTGAGCCGGTAGCTTGCAATTTATTCTTGAACAGTCTCAAAGTACAAGCTCATCAAAGGAAGGCTATGCTTATGAAATGCTAAATGATTCGTTTGGCATTAACAAAATTATTTTGGCATCTTTGAGCACAGAATTGGCTTCAGCTTTTGCCATAATAAAGATAATATTATGTTAGTATAATAGCCTTCAGGAGTAAAGAGAAATCAAGCATTGATTTGACAGGATTAAGTTTTAGGTGGATCCTGCTACATTTGCTTTTGGATAGAAATAGAAAAATAATAACTATACCAAATGTCATGTGAATCTTGTAAGTGCCACTGGTGCATAAATTAAAGTGTCCCTAGGCAAGCTATTAGTTACTATTCTCTGACTTACTATCTTTCTCAAAATGGAACACAAATGCATTCTAAATAATTTTTGGTTACTACTGCCTTCTTGTATTTTCCAGCTACATCTCAATTTGTAAATTCTTAACTCTTTAGTGCAACAATAGCATAAATATATGATCTATTTAAGAAAATACAGCAGAAAATGGCAAAATATAGTCTTTGGGTAATTAAAGTATGTTATTTTTAAAAGTAAATGGAAGATATCTTTTTGTAGATATATTTGATAACCAGAGTGGGCTTTCTGGTTAAACCAATGAAACTTTGCTTTTTACTATGGTGTTTGAAGTTGGGTGTATGCTTTTGATAATGAATGAGTTCATTCTTCTCCTTACTGAACAAAATTGTTGACTAAAAGTGAATCTTAAGATGTGGAAAAATCAAGTTGGTAAAGGCTAATACCCTCTGTAGTCTGATGAGCAAACAACAGAAGGTCAAAGAAACAACATAGCCAGGTCAAGATCATATGCCATCAAAGAATAATAATTTAAGAAAACCCATGAATCTAGGGCCAAACATTTCATTCTCTCCCCCTTTTTATATTTTTACTCCACTTACATAATTTTAATGTTAAATTTGTCCTTTTCTGCATTGTCCATTGCTTTTTCCTATCTTTAAAGATTTATAATTATGTTTTAAATTATGTGTGTGTTAGTATGTTTGTGTATGTTTTACACATGTGTGTAGGTGCCCTAAGAATCTAGAAGATGGCATCAGATTTCTGGAGCTAGAGTTAAAGGTTGCTGGGAGTTTCCTTATGAAGGTGCTGAGGACTGAACGTGGATCTTGTGGAAGAGCAGTTAGCAATCCTAACTTCCATACCATTTCTCAAGCCCAATCATTTGTTCATTTGTAACTTATTGTTTTAAAATTTTCTTTATATCCAAAAAGCATTGAGTGATTTTTTTTACCACAACGAAATGAATTTTGTAAAGATTTGTCTACGTTTGCATGGCAATTATCTGATTGAAATTTTAAATCCCTCTTTTTATTTAATATATACAATTTTTTTTCAAATATGTTGGAATACATGTTTCAGGATCCTCTGGAGAACATGACCAGTGCTAGCTGACAAGGTGGAGGAAGAAAGACCCATGTTAAAATTGAAAAATATTATCAATATGTAATTTCTATTTAAAAATTGAATTTCAATTTTTAAAAATTGAATTGAATTGCTGTGGCATATTCTAAAACACTCTTCTGTGCCTGATGACAACATATTATTAAGTTGTACACAGTCTTCATTACAAATCAACATACAAGAGCTGCATGTTTATGAACACTTTAATTTCTCATTCCTGCTAGATCAATACTACTGCACTCAAGACACAAATATGTCTGAATAGTATTGAACCCTGTCCAGGTTATTTTTTCTTTAAATTACATCATTTGTGTTTATATCAAGGTGCTAGACTGTGAGTTGTGCCACTGGCCTGAAGAAACAAAGGTACTGGCATATTATGTCTGCCAGATAAACATGGCCCATACACAAATGCTTAAACATGCATTTAATTAAAGATCTCGTTCATTTAATATTATCTTATTTAAATTTCTTCACTTGGTACTAATTATCTATGTCTTCAGTGATAGTATTTTCAGGGATCAGTTTCAACATTTCAAATCATTTCAAAGTGTAAGAGGTTGCCAGACCTAACTAAGGCCCCAGACCTCAGCACAACTGATGCCATTCAGGAAATGTCATTCAGGTCTTGGAACCCAGCATGTAGGCAGCAACACCTGCCGAAGGAGAATGAAGACCTAGTCCATCAAAGTCTATAGTTCTGGGAAAGTCCATAAGTGCACTAACATTGCTTTTTGGCTTCTGCAGGTCCTCTTCTAGCTAGCTCTCCTTGATTGCTGATTGACCCAGAACATGGGCTTTGTGCTTAAAAGCTCGCCTTGAGAAAGCCCTGAGATTGTACTTGTGTCCCAAACACCCAGTGTCATTAACAGCCAGCTCATATTGACTTTTATTTGATTTGAACCCATGTCTGAGTAGCCTTCTTTGGTGGATAACTCACAACAAAAGTTTTACTAATAAGATTTAGAAGTAATGGCAGGAGAAGTATATACTGACTTTTAAAGGAGATTATATATAAGTAGCACTTTTAAGATTGTGTTTTCCCAGCTAATTTTGTTGCAGGCCTTGAGCTCATCTTGGTTGATTTCTTTCCCAATAGTTCACGCTGTAATCTGGAGTCTCTCTCCAGAAACCAAACGACTGTTGGGGTTAATTCTGATCTCTGTGCACTCAGGTGAACTGTTAATTGTCTAATGATAACACTCTGAATTCAGTTTTCAGGGTGTGTGTGGTTTAAGAAAGTTGGGTGATAGTGTGAATATTGTGAGACTATTTCTGGAGGAGACTGAAAATGACTTGTGGAATGATATTAGACAGAAAGAAAGGAAAGAGAACAAAAAAATGTGCTGTGAGTTAATGGAGAGAACAAAACATTTAGGCAGAACCCACTGCATAAAACAAGGGAAACTACTTAACATACTGTAACCTTCGTGAACATTCTGTACTTGCAGACCACAAAATCCCAGCTTGATCTGGCTGACACACAGGAATTCTTGTTAGAGAGCCTCCCAGAGCAGATGTGGTTCAGGCAACCTAAATCTAGTTTTTTGCAACATTTGACATCATCAAGCCTGAGAAGTTGATATAGATTCAGATTCTCATGAAATGTATACTTGGGGTGGAAAGAAAATTTCTAGAGGGTGGTCTAGGAGTATGAAAAGGACCTTGAAAAGACTGGATAAATGCAGGCATAAAATGTGGAAAGGGAGCCAACTACAACCAAGAAGGAGCAACCTAGAAATGAAAGTTGTCAAGAGTATAAAGGCAAAACAGGCTGCTTGTCTCAGAAATCTTTGATTGGTTATTGTATTTATAACAATTCTTCATTTTCCATAAATGACTTTTCTCTTACAACTGGCCATCTGTACCTTATACTGATGATTTCGGATGACAGCCAGTTGTTTCAGGTGGCTCTAATTGAGCTAAACTAATCCCCACCAGATACTTATTTCTAAGAAACTGCATTTTAGAATGGAAAGAAATTGAAACGATACCCCAAAGGCCTACTCAAAGCAAACAAGCAAATTAAACAAAAGAGAACCATGAACCTGTCAGGAAGCAGAGACAGTTCCTTATCACCAAAGAGTCAAAACATCAGCATTTGTACTAACTCCCTGACTTTTGTACTATGTAAAGATAAAAAGGGGTTTTTACAAATTTGATCCCAAAACAGTGTGATTACTTTATTACATGATAGTCAAAGGAGGTCTGAACTTGCCTAGTTATCCAGCATCTAAGAATCTTCCTGAAGAGTCTAATCCAAATCCAACCTTTGCTACAGGCAGTTTGGCATTACCTGACAGGCATCATCCATCTGGTTTAGACACTAGAGTGGAGGTGAATCCAAAATACAACCCTGAGAGCAACTTCTAGATGACTAGTTGTCATTCTAGAACCTTCCTATTTTGCCCCAGAAATATTAGAGCAACATCTCTGGGATGAAACCAGCTTGATCATGGTGGATGATTTTTTAGATGTGTTCTTGGATTCGGTTTGCCAGTATTTTATTTGAGTATTTTTGCATCTATGTTCATGAGTGAGATTGGTCTGTAATTCTCTTTCTTGGTTGAGTGTTTGTGTAGTTTTGGTATCAGCATAAATGTAGCCTCATAAAAAGAGTTTGGAAATATTCCTTTTGTTTCTATTATTTGAAACACTTTGAGGAGTATAGGTATTAGCTCTTCTTGGAAGTTCTGGTAGAATTCTGCACTAAAACCATCTGGCCCTGGGCCTTTTTTGTTTGGGAGGCTTTTGATGACAGTTTCAATTTCCTTACAGTTTATAAGTCTATTTAAATTGTTCAGCTGGTCTTGATTTAATTTCGGTATATGGTATCTATTCAGAAAATTGTTCATTTCTTTTACATTTTCCAATTTTGTGGAGTACAGATTTTTGTAGTATGATATAATAATTCTCTAGATTTCCTCAGTGTTCAACATATGAAAATCTATCAATGGAATCCATCATGTAAATAAACTGAAAAAAAACATATGATCATCTCATTAGATGATGAAAAAGCATTTGACAAAATCCAACACCCCTTCATGATAAAGGTCTAAGAGATATCATGCATACAAAAACATATCTAAACATAATAAAATCGATATAGAGCAAGCTGACATCAAATTAAATGTAGAGAAACTCAAAAGCGATTCCATTAAAATCAGGGATAAGATAAGGCTTTCCACTCTCTTCATATCTCTTCAATATAGTTCTTCAAGTTCTAGTTATAGCAATAAGAGGACAAAAGGAGATGAAGGGGATTTGGAGCTGCAGTAATGAAAACAGATTGGTACTGGTATAAAATCAGAGAGGTTGACCAATGGAATCAAATCAAAGAACCGGATACTAATCCACATACCTGATTTTTGACAAAGAATCTAAAATCATACAACAGAAAAAAAGAAAGCACCTTCAACAAATGGTGCTGGCATAACTGAATGTCAACATGTAGAAGAATGAAAATAGATCTATGTCTATCCCCATGCACAAATCTCAGGTCCAAATCGATTAAAGACCTCAATATAAATCCGACTACACTAAACCTGATAAAAGAGAAAGCAGGATGTTGCCTTCAGTGCGTGGGCACAGGAGACCACTTCCTAAATAGAACCCCAGCAGCACAGACACTGAGAGCAACAATAAATAAATGGAACCTCCTGTAACTGAGAAGCTTCTGTAAAGCAAAGGACACAGTCATTAAGACAAAAAGGCAACCTACTTAATGGGAGAAGATCTTCACCAACCCCACATTAGACAAAGGGCTGCTCTCAAAATATATAAAGAACTCAAGAAACTAGACATTAAAATTCCAAATAACCCAATTAAAAATTGGGTACAGAACTAAACAGAATTCTCAACGGAAAAATCTCAAATGACCAAAAGACACTTAAGGAAATGTTCAACATCCTTAACCATCAGGGGAATGCAAATCAAAACAACTCTGAGATACCATCTTACACCTGTGAGGATGGCTAAGATCAAAGACACCAGTGATAGCTTATGCTGGAGAGGTTATGGAGTAAGGGGAACACTCATCCATTGCTGGTGGTAATGCAAACTTGTACAATCACTTTGGAAATCAGTATGGCCGTTTCTCAGAAAATTGAGAATCAACCTACCTAAGGATCTAGTAATACCACGCTTGGGCAAATACCCAAAAGATGCTTAATCATCCTATAAAGACATTTGTTCAACTATGTTCAGAGCAGCATTATTTGTAATAGTCAGAACCTGGAAACAACCTAGATGCTCCTTAACCAAAGAATGGATAAAGAAAATGTGCCACATTTACACAATAGAATACTACTCAGTGGTAAAAAAACAATGACATCTTGAAATTTGCATGAAAATGATTGGAACTAGAAAACACCATTCTTAGTGAGGTGACCCAGACCTAGAAATATGAATATGGTATGTACTCACACATAGTGGATACTAAGTATAAACAAAAGATATTGAGCCTATAGTTCATGATCCTAGAGAAGCTAAGTAACAAGGTGAACCATAAGAAAAGCATATATAGATCCACCTGGAAAGAACACCTGACAAAATTGGGAACATAGGTGTTGGGGGAGAAGGGAGAGTAGAAGGGAAAGAGGAGAGGAAGAGGAGGGGAGAAGGGGAGGGGCAAGGAGAACTTGAGGGAATAGGATAGTAGAGATGGAGGAATGAGAGAGATGAACGCAAGTAAAGAGATATCTTTTTTTTTATTTTTGTTTTAGGATGTCACTTGTAGATAAAGAGATATCTTGATGGAGGGAGCCATTATGGGGTTAGCAAGAAACCTAGCTCTAGAGAAATTCCCAAAATCTACAAGGATGACCCCAACTAAGACCCTAAGCAATAGAGAAGAGGATGCCCAAACCGGCCTTGCCCTGGAGTCAGATTGATGAATATCTTAAATATCACCATAGACCCTTCATCTAGCAACTGATGGAAACAGAGGCAGAGACACGCATCAGAGCACTGAGCTGAGCTCTCAAAGTCCAGTTGAAGAGTGGGAGGAGTGAGAATATGAGCAAAGAGGTCAAGACCATGATGGAGACACCCACTGAAACAGTCTACCCGAGCTAATGGAACCTCACCAACACCATCCAGCCTGGGAAGAAACAAGCTTAGGACCAAATTAGTCCCTCTGAGTGTGGTTGACAGTTTCAAGCTGGGGAAGATTGCATGGCCACTGAGAGTGGCACCAGGATTTGTCCCTGCTGCTTGTACTGGCTTTTTGGGAACCTATTCTCTTTGGATGGATACCTTGCTCAGTCTAGATATAGTAAGGAGAGCCTTGGGCCTTGCTCAAAGCATTGTGACTTACCCTATCTGAGGAGTGGAAGGGGTAGCATGGGGGAATAGGTAAGGTAGAGGGAATGGAAGTAGGGAAGGTAGTGGGAACTGGGATTGGTATGTAAAATGAAAAAAAAAATAGTTTGAAAAAAATAAAAATATAATAAAAACAAAAATTCCAAACAAAAAAAGAAAAGAAATATTATAGCTGGAAAGTATAGATAAAATAACTAAGGATACATCTTTTATTTTTATGACTATTATCTTCTTTTTGCTTCTTTTCTTTTCAAAATGAAATCTGTATTCTCTAGTTTGAGCATGAGAGTTGGAATGGAGAATGGCAATCTGCCAGGCTACACTGTGAATCAATATTTTGACCCATTTATGATGAATGAAATAAAGTGCAAACCCCCTGAAAATTTTTCTACAGAATAGGAAGGGTTGGTGATGATTTCCTTTGAAGTGTGTTTTCCTTAAAATGCATTTGATCTTTACATTTAAATCCCAGGCAAAGTTAATCATTTTGTTTATTCAACATGTTCTCTGGGATTATTGTAGCCTCAATGATTAGTGTAATGTGCAACCAATAACAGAACCTCAATACCATATTTGAGACTAGGAGAGTGGATGGACAGATCCATTGACAGATGACTAATTTGCACAGATGCATGAAAGGATGATCCAGAAAGTAAAGGTAAGTTTTAGAGGAATGAAGAATTTTTTTTTTCTTTTGAAATCCTTATTTAATGTAGGGAAAGGCTCACTATGAATTCATATGAACCATAACATCTTCACACTGCAAAGAAAGGAGGACATCAGATGGAAGTTGTTTCCTGCAGTTGTTTTAGGTTCATGGAAAATAATGATGAGAAGATCCAGAGACTTTTACATCTACTCTTGACCTCACAGCTTTGTTTCTCTACCAGGAATAGCATTCTTAAGAGAGGGGTGTATTTGTTACCTTTGGTATTTTTTCTAACTCTTAGATGATATCCTCATAAATAAATAATTACAATGATTTGAAATATGTTCAGATGATTACTTCAATGGTTCATTTATGTTGAACCATAATTGAAGCATTTTGATGAAAATTTCTTATTTTGGAGCAACCAGAATAATTAAAGTAAGTTATCATTGATTGAATTGCTGCAACTTTTAGACCATTAAATTCATGTGTCTCAGGCTTCCAAATAGAGTGCTTTGTCTTCATTGTTATCAAAATGTATCTTGGTTTGATCAAACCTTTGGGAGTTTTTGGAAAAATTATGTGATACTTGCTTTAAAAATACTACTTTTACTTTTTAAAAATTCTTTCTCCTTTCTTTCCTAATGTAGGCAAAGAATAATTTGTATTCTTCTCTTGAGCCACTCCTCTACAATGGGCTTGCTCATTATATGTGTGAATTTCTTTGATTCTATGTATTTTAATGTTACCTGTTTTTTTGTCTCTGATTGTTTTAAAAGATGCACACTAGCTTATATTTTTCTATTTGTTAGATCCTTTATACTGAGTGAAGTAAAAATGTAAATGGCTTTGATATTTCACTAAAGATTATAAGGTTTGTGGAAGTGTTAGTACGTGGTAAAGTTAGTTTTAAAAGTGTAGGCATTGCATTTCATTTTAATTAGCCTGGATGTCAATAATTGGTGCCCATGCAAAGCCATTCTGCTTAACATAGTTTTCATCTGCCACCGTTTAGCAATCTTTTAATCTTTCTTAGATAAAAGGATAAAATAAGCTCACTGTTTTAAAAAGTAGCATTTAATAGGATTTGGAGGATGCTTTGTTTTCTTAAAATGAGATTGCTCTTGTGGTTGTACTCAGAGCCCTTTACTGATATCGTGCTTCTCTTTTCCTGGTCATGGTGCAAGACTGCATCTTTTGGCATCTTGGAAGCTAGACATAGCTTTGAGCTGAATAAACAGCAGTAGCTTGAAGTATCAAGTTATAATAGTAGGAGTCCTTGAGAAGTCAGAGCCCTTGAGAATGATGTCTCACTCATCCTGTTCTTTTTTGTCTCTTGTGGCAAGTCATATTTCAAGAGGTAGAATTTCTGGAGTCTAAAACTCAAGAGAGTACAAAATGTCATGTTGACCCAGGATAGACATGAGCCAGACTGAAATGTAAACTGTTGTTCTAAATATCTCTGATTTGGGACTTCATAAAATATGCCATGTTTTTTTTTATAAATTCCTAAATTAGAAAACTAATTTAAAAGTTCAGTAACACACACATGCATACACATGCACATGCATATGCACAGACCCACGTCATATGAGTATGATATTCGCTTGGCTGGTAGTTCGACATACTACCTGTATTACGAAATAGTGATCTATATTACACTGTAGCAAAGTATTTAGTGAATCTGTCTTCTGAAGTAAAATAGTTGGTAGACATTACACCCAGTGACTTTTTAGTAGTACAGAAAGAAATTGGAAGAACGCCAATGCTTACACTGTCTGCCATCGTTTGAGTTGTTCTAGAAGTTGAATATTGCAGAGAGATAAAGAAATACCTTAGGTTTACAGAGAAGAGTGTGTGTAAGTAGGTATACCTGAAATTCAGGGCAAGAAAACATTGGTAGTGTCAACTAATTTTCGGATCTTAACAAGGGATGTTATTAGGAGATATTTTTAACACTGGAGCGAGCAAAGTTCAGTTACCTCACTCCTTCCCTATACATCTATGAAAGTTTTGAAGAACAAAACATGGAAGACACCAAATGTGAATGAGAACGTAGACCAACAGGAATTCATTGTTCCGGGAAAAGCCACATTGGAACACATTTTCATAGATTAATGAGTTTAAAGTCGTTCTCTATGACTCAGCAATTCTCTTAAGCTTGTGTTTTCCAACTGGATGAAAATGTATATTCACATCCACTCATGCATCCATGTTTATGGTGGCTTTACTCAGATTTGCAAAGATAGAACATAGCAAAAACATACGTGACTTTCAAAGATGGAAAACAGCAAAAACATACTTGATGAAGTGACTCGTTAAATAAAGTCAGATTTACCCTTGCTTTAGAATATTACTCGTTGATAAGAGGAAATACTATCAATTCATGGAAGGCTGTAAGATAAATGGTGATCGCCTGGGGCTCAGGGAGCAACCTCCTACACACACACACACACACACACACACACACACACTAAAAGCATGCCACACAATGTGTTAGGATTTCTGAACAATGTATAAACAGTGATTCAAGTTCTGACTGGAATTTTCTATTGCTATTTGTGCAGCATTGAAGAAGGAGGAAATTCAGCAATTGGCTTATTTTTTTCCCAATGGATATGTAGACGTTTGGATTAACTACATTGCCTGTTTGAAAAATATGGTATTCTTCATTTTCATAAATTTAAATTTGTTCAGGTTATGAGATTTTTTTTGGAGTGTTTCGAAGGCTATTTAGCATTTTTTCATATACCATTTTATTATTATATGCCATGTCATATAAAATCAATCAGTTGATACCATAATAATTAATAATGAGAATTTTCTGTTTTGTCCATTAAATATTTATTAGAATATTATGAAGGTCAGTTTTGAGAATCATATTTTACTATTACAGTGCTTAAACTCATCATGCATGGCTTCCATTTCTATACTCTCTGGAAAGCTTTTAAAAGTAACTATAAATAAATTGTGAAAATCAACCTTGATGTTCTGCATCAGGAGAGACACACATTATCAATTTCATGTACAACTGTTTGTTTCTTCACAGTAACTTAATATTATCTACTAAAGTGTCAAATAAAAATATTGTGGGAAATCCTTTTTTTTTTATCCTCCAGAAGAAATGTTTTAACAACACCCAAATTGATTTTCAACAAGATACTCTGTGACATATTCATTGTTTTCTACACAGGCAGGGAATACATAAAATTTGTTAAGATAATCAGTGGAATTTTTTCCTAAGCAGCTTAGCATATTGTATTTTATGTGAGATTATTATTTTGTTGTTTAAGTTTGTAGTTAAAACATATCTGTTTATTATTAGGTTTGCCTAGCAGTTGGCCAACTGTCTCATTTCATATGTAATAAAATTTTGAATGAGTAACAATATTTACTGTCGCTTGGTGTTTAATGTGAAAAGCACAAAAATATGCACTGCATGTATTAATATATAAGGACAAAGGAGAACATAATTCTCTTACAGTTGTGTGACTTGAGGATAATGATCATGCATTTAAGGAAGAGCATGAAGAGATATAAAGTTTTTTAAATATAAGGCTTTTTTTGATGATATTATACTTGGACTAGGTATTAAAAGTTATCCAAATAGAACTGTTCTTAAAAATGTAGCCCAGGAAACCATAACATTTAAAAACAGATGGAGACTGATCAAAACCAAATTTAATATTATGTCCCAGAAAGAATAAAGTATAGAAATGTGTGATTTGTAAAAGCTAGACAAATTCTATAAACCCCAAATAATTAAAATTCTTAGATAATATCCTTGGTGGTCTGAGTTTAAGATACCATTTCTATTTTCTTAAAACTAACAAAATATATGATGGTGGGATTTCAAAATCAGGTAAAGGAAATGGCCTACTTTGTAAAATTAGAAGAATATTCAATAATTTCTTTAAAAGTATTTCCTACAAGTACAGAGATGTATACATGAGGACATATAGTCATTAACTGTCAGAAGAAAGTCATGAATTGAGATAGCCATGACCCACTACCCCTGCTCATCCTCTTAACCTACCTTGCCCACTCTTTCTAGCTTGTTGTTAGGATTGACTTATTAGTTTCTACCCTTTTTATAGCAAAATTATAAAATTGCCAATTAAGCTCATTTCCAAAAATATTAGCTCAATTAGCATCTTTATTCGAGCATGGTCCATGAATGAGATAATGAGCCATTGATGATGAAAGTATGTATTGTTCAGTCTGTTTGAAGAAGAGTTGATAAAACCATAAATTAATGACAATAAGGTACGTATATGAGATACCAAGGCGATTAGATAGATTCCTTTTAGTTTATCTTTTATTTGCCCTTATTTCAGAGTAGGTTTCTGGTTTGGCGGGCAGATAACTTGCAAGTCATCATTCACAGCCCCACAGGGAAGCTAACACAGAAGTGGGAACTGTTATTTTTCTTGGAACTGCAGAGCAAATAGCTTCTAGGACAAACCTCTGCACCAAAACTGTAGAGACACTTGAGCACAGAACAGGCACGATGTGCTGAGAACAGAAGGTCAGACTTGAAGGGTAACTGGATGCTGAGTATGAGGTATGGGCTACTTACAGAATTAAAAGTTCCCTGGGAGAAACTACACTTTCATGTATTTTACTCTAACAAGTTCTCAAGAAATCATCCCCTTCTGTGCCTGTTGGGGGAGAGAAAGGCATAATTCTAGAATATACTGAGAGCTCTGTGTGCTCTTTGCCAAAGACCTTATTCCAAAGGGAGCTAATTTTTAAGAACTTCATCAAATCAGATTATATCCTAGCACACACACCTGAAGGGTAGTACAGTGTGGTAAGCACAGACTTACTCAGTTACAGCTACATTTACTTCTCTCACATGTTCAGGGTTTGAAACTATCTGAGCAGTACAAATAAAAGCTACACTCTACAGACAGAGGTTCAGTGAAAGTTGAGACAGCCGCAGAATTAGCAAATGTCTCCCTACTTCTATTTCATCAACTGTGTTCAGCATAATAAAAGGATATTACAACCAGAAAATTGTAAGCCTTGGGTCCTGTTTCAGAAAGATTCTCTATAGTAACTCAAAGCAATGGAAGAGACAAATGCAAGAACTCTCAAAGGAATTTTAGCCTGCGGCATTGAAGTCACGTAAAATGGTAAATATATCCTAATTCTTAGTCAGGTAAATCAGAATTGAATACCTCAGTGACTTTTCAACTTGCAACCACAAAAAATGCTAGAAATGGCAGGAGTCATCAACCCAGTCTGAAAACACAAAGGAGGATTTATAAACAGATTCATATATGATACAAAGCTTTGAACTTTTGGAACAGGAATTCTAAAAATATATTATTATGGGAAATATGCAAGAACTGATAGGTAATGTGAGCTGAGAGGTAGAAATAAAGCATAAAACATGTCATATTATAAGGACATTTGCTTGACTATGTTCATAGCAGCATTATTCATAATAGCCAGAACTTGGAAACAACCTAAATGCCCCTAAACCGAAGAATGGATAAAGAAAATGTATCACATTTACACAATGGAGTACTACTCAGTGGTAGTCATAAAAATGATGATATCATTGAGAACGTGTTCTTTGGTATGATTAAGCTTCCTATGGGTATATACCCAAAAATGATATTGCTGGGTCTTGAAGAAGGTTGTTTCCTAATTTTCTGAGAAATTGCCATACTGATATCCAAAGGGACTGTACCAGCTTGCACTCCCACCAACAATGCAAGAGTCTTTCCTTTACCCCACATCCTCTCCAGCACAAGCTGTCATCAGTGTTTTTGATCTTGGCCATTCTGGCAGATAGAATCTCAGCATTGTTTTGATTTGCATTTCTCTGATGGTTAAGGATATTGAACATTTCCTTAAGTGTCTTTCAGCCACTTTAGATTCATCTGTTGAGAGTTCTCTGTTTAGGTCTGTACACATTTTTTACTGGATTATTTGTTCTTTTGATGACGAATTTCTTGAGTTTTTTGTATATTTTGGAAATCATTCCTCTGTCCGATCTTTTCCCATTCTGTAGGCTGCCATTTTGTCTTGTTGACCATGTCCTTTGCTTCACAGAAGATTCTCAGTTTCAGGAGGTTCCCTTTATTAATTTTTCTCTCAGTGTCTGTGTTGCTGGGGTTATGTTTAGAAAGTTGTCTCTGTGCCAATGTGTTAAGTGTACTGCCCTCTTTCTCTTCTATGACGTTAAGTGTGGTTAGTATTATGTGTTCAACTATGTTCATAGCAGCATTATTTGTCATAGCCAGAACATGGAAACAACCTAAATGCCACTCAACCGAAGAAAGAATGAGGAAATATGGCACATTTACACAATGGAGTCCTACACAGCAGAAAAAAATAATGATATGCAGGCAAATGGGTGGATCTAGAAAACATCATATTGAGTGACCCAGAAAGACAAATATAATATGTACTCATTCATAAGTGGCTTTTAGACATAAAAAAAACAGCCTATAATTCACAATCTCAGGAACCTAGTCAACAAAGAGGACCCTAAGAGAGAGATACATGGATCTAATCTACATGGGAAGTAGAAAAAGACAAGAGCTCCTGAGTAAATCTGGAGCATGGGGATGACTGGAAAGAGAAGAAGGGGAGGAGGGGAAAGGAAGGGAGGGGAGCAGAGAAAAATGTAAAGTTCAGAAAAAAATTTAAAAAATGACATTTGAAATTTTCATGCCAATGGATGGACCTAGATAAAAGCCATCCTAATTGTGGTAACACAGATCCAGAAAGAGGAGCATGGTATGTACTCACTCATAAGTCGATTTTAGAGTTAAACAAATGATGACAAACCTATAATTTATGACTTTAGAGAAACTAGGTAACAAGAAGAACCCTAAGAGAAACATACATGGATACCCCTGGGAATGGGAAATAGACAAGATCTTCTGAGTAAATTGGGAGCATGGGGATGGGGCGGGGAGAAGGTAGTGCAGAAGAGGAGATGAGAAGGGCAGGGGGGAGGAGAACTTGAGAGAACAGGATGGTGGAGATGGGGTAAGAAGAGAGAGGAGGAGCAAGGAAAGAGATATCTTAATTGAGGGAGACATAATGAAGCTATTAAGAAACATGGCACTAGGGAAATTCTCAGGATTCCACAAGGATGACCCCAGCTAAGATGCTAAGCAATAGCGGAGGGGGTTCCTAACTTGGCCTTGTCCTGTAGTCTGATTAATGACTATCTTTAATGTCATCATAGAAACTTTATTCAGATATTGATGGAAGGAGATACAGAGATCCACAGCAGAACCCTGGGCTGAGCTTCCAGAGTCCAGTCAAAGAGAGGGAGGAACAATAATATGAGCAAAAGGGTCAAGACTATGATGGGGACACCCACTGAAACAGCTTACCTGATCTAATGCGAGCTCACCAACTCTGGCCTGACAGTGGGGAACAAGCGTAGGACCAAAATTATCTCTCTGAATGTGGTGACTGCTGCATGGCTGGGGCAGACTGTGCGGCCACTGGCAGTGGGACCAGGATTCATCCCTACTGTTTGTACTGACATTTTGAAGCCCTTTCTCTTTGCAGGGAGACCTTGCTAAGCCTAGATACTGTGGGAAGGGCCTTGGTCCTGCCTCAAAGCAATGTGCTAGACTTTGATGCCTTCTCATTGGTAACCTTGCCCTCTCTGTGAAGTGGATGGGCAGTGGGCAGGGCCGGGGGTAGACGGTGGAAGGAATGGAAGGAGGGGAAGATGTGGGAACTGGGACTGGTATGTAAATGAGAAAAGATAGGTTTTTTTAATTAATCAATAAAAATGAAATCAACCAAATAAAAAAAAAAGGTCTTTCAAGGGCTCATCAATAGACCTCCCACAACTTAGGAAAATACAGTGATCTTGGGGAAAAAAAAGGTCTCCAGAGATTTCTTAAACTTAAAGAGACAAAAACAGAGTTCCGAAATAGTGTCTCACAACTGTGAGGGATTGCATAAGGAGTTGTGTATGGGGCAATGGGGAAACTGTTGAGACATGAAGAAAGAGGAAGACATATTTGAAATAGAAATGGCTGAGACTTTCCCACATTCATAATGCAATCCAAACCACAGATATGGACAGTTCAAAGAATTCAAAGACGGACAGTTAAGTATCTATATGTAGGTGCATTGTATTCAAATTGCATAAAAATTAAAGACAACAAATGTGTTTAAAAGCAAACAGAGAAGGGAGAAAAAAACATTTACTTAAGAGGAATGCGGGTAAGAATTGTATTAGACTGATAAAAACCACTGCTACAAGAAAAAGCCACCACCAGCCTCCACTTCTATAAAAAGAAGCAAAATAATTTATCTTCACAAATGAAGAGAAATAGTTTCTATGACAAGCAAATATTGATTCATTTACCACCAAAATTCAAGAAATAGTACAGGCATTCCTCAGAGAAAAGAAAAATTACTTAAAGGGGAAACTGATGCATACACGAAGGAAGAGAATTAGAGAAGAAATAGATGAATATAAAATAACATAACTGTTTATTAATTCATCTAGCAATTTGTCATTTGTTCACAATAATAATATTACCTAACATTCCGGGTGATCATAACTATGAGCAAAAGAAATTAATAGCAGAAATGTCATAAAGAACAGGAGGGCTAGTTTGTGAATCCTTGCTATCAGAGCTGCTTAGGAAGCAGTATGGTGCTATTTGTGAATGAATATCCATCAGGTGCCTACATAGTTGCAATCTGTTACTCAGTTACCTAAAGTCCCAGTCTGCTAACAGCTAAATGAAAACTCAGTGTATGTAGGATCCATATGGTGATTACGCACTACTGGTTGGATTGCATCAAAACACAGCTATCATGGAAGGCACAGAGCTTTGTTCTCAGTGATGTAGGCAACACATGCTTCAAGACTCTTGATGTTATTATGCAACTCTGATTATTTGAGGGATGATATTGGCAAAACACGTCTCCCACCAAGGATGAAAATGGTAAGGGACTCACACCCTTCCACACCAAACCTTGGGGAATGCACCAAATCAGTGAGTGTACTTTGTGTTCCATGACATTTTCTGAGCTGACTCAGTAGTGGGCAAAGTAAAGGTGGTCCCTGGAGGCTGCACTTATGTGGCTTTCCTGGCCATTGGAAGGATCTGTGCTTTTCCTGGAATCGAAATCATTTAAGGGTTTTGAACACAGTGGTGTATGATGTGCTTAAATCCAAGTTGAACTGACCGTGAGATTTGCTGCTATTATGAATTGTATGTATATCATGTACCATTATTGTCAACGCACTGAACACTTTGTCCTTCAGAACAAACACATGAACACAAATTGGGTCACCTCTTCTGCTCTTAATCCTTCAAATAATTGAATGCTATGCACTTCCCATAAGTAACAAGATCCTTACCAAAATACAGCAAGCTCTGAGCAGAAACATTTTCCTGTACCCTGACTTTGCATCGCTAATATTTGAACATATGCACTGATTTTTCCATAATGCCCACATGCTCTAACACTATTTTACTACCTTGAGTAGACTAATATAAAGTTGGCAAACTTAGTCATCCTCCAATATTAATTTTTACACTGTTTACTATTTCACTAAAATTGGACAAGGAAGAGAAAGAAAATGTGATGGTTTGTGTTCTTAAGTGAGAGGGGGTATTAGGATACATATATAGGATATATATGGACAAATGAGTTCTTAGAAAAATGTATCTGCCCATTTTTGTCCTATCAGCACACTTTATGGCAAATTGTTTTGCTACATCTAACAGTCATCATGACCAGAAGGAAATCTATCCATCAAACAATTGTCATGTATTCACAATTAAAACTTTCACATCATTTAATTTATTTGTTTGTGTGTGAGAGTGTAGTATATAGTGGAGATGCACATGCACAGCACATGTGTGAGGGTCACATGGGAACTTTGTGGAGCTGAAGTTCCCCTTCCATCTCTACATGGATGCTAGGAATTGAACTCAGAACGAGAGGATGTCTATTACTTGTCAACTCCGCCAACATGTCGTAAGGAAGATGCAAGTATATATGCCATCACTATCATTCAAAAATATTCATACTCCCTTTCCTCTGAATGAAGTGTGAAGCTTAGCCTTATCTTTAATTTTGTAGGAATTCTCTTTCTTCTCCATTCAAGTAGAGTAATAGAAATACAATATTAAAGCTATTATATTCATAATGAAGGCACTAAAAGAATTGACTGAAATGGTGTCATTAAATTCAGAATCATTTCCACTCTAGTAGACCAGAATCTAAATTGACTAAAAATAAGCATCACAAGCTAATTTAGAGATTTGTGATGTAACATATTGGACATTTCTAATGTAGTCAAACTTTATTCAATAAACTCCCCTCATTTTAAAGTGAATATTTTTGCTTTAAGTTTTTTAGTTTTTAAAAAGAAAACAAACTATCTCCCTTCATCATGCATAGCAATCCCAGTTCCCACTCCTTCTACTTACCACCACCCACACTCCATCCACTCTCAAGAGAGGGCAAGGCACACTGCTTTTGGGATGGTCCAAGGCCCTCCCTATTTTATCTAGACTGAGCAAGGTATCCATCCAAAGAGAATAGGTTCCCCAAAAGCCAGTACAAGCAGTAGGGACAAATTCTGGTGCCACTGCCATTGGCCCCTCAGTCTGCCCTAAGCATGCAACTGTCAACCACATTCAAAGGAATTAGTTTGGTCCTATGCTTGTTCCTTCCCAGTCCTGCTGGTGTTGGTGAGCTCCCATTAGCTCAGGTAGACTCTTTCAGTTGGTATCCCATTCATGGTCCTGACCTCTTTGCTCATACACTACACTCACTCCTCCCATTCCTAAACTGGATTTTGGGAGCTCAGTCCAGTGCTCCGATGAGGGTTTTGTAAAATAAGATGAAAATACAATATCTTTAGATGTTAAGTAAAACAAACACTTGACTGTAGTTTTGAGCAGAGAACTTTCACTACCTGTTTATATTATTTATGTATATTTGTTAGATAAATATTTTAGGTGCTTTGCTAATGTTTGTGATAGATTTAAGACACATGCCTAAAACATCATTGTTAGAATATCCTGAGAAATTATTGTATTGATACTTCATAAGGTTATGAAGTGAAAACACATGAAGCATTGTTGACACGTGTTTAGAAAGGCGATGAGGGTGCTGGGACATGCTGCAGATCCAGCTCCATGAGGGAGAGTCTGGTGAGCGATTTGCTTGTGGAATTTTGTACATTTTTTAATTAGATTCTGAGTAGAGGATGGAAAACAGTATCCTAAGCTTTCTTCAGAGTTATAGCAATTCTCTGTCCTCAGCCTCCTGAGTTCTGGAATGATAGCTATGTTCCTCTATGTCTGGCTCATGTATTGTACACCATTGCATTAATATTGCTGAGAATGGGCGCTGTCTCTGTGGAAGAGATTTCAGAAAGAAGAGTTCCCAGAGTGAATCCGGAAGTACCTACAAAGACTTTAACACCAAGAGACACTATAAAATTAATATGACTCCTCAGAAATATTCTATTGTACTACAGGGCTGTGCTGTATTATACTTACATTGATCGGTCACCAAATTTATGGTTCTATTTAAAGGGATCATGAGAGGAAGGTCTTAAAATATGGAAGTTCTAAAGGCTCTGTGATGACTGTTCATAACTATTAACCTGGATGACTTGCAGTGCTCAGTCATGTAACCTGGTAGGTTGTTGCTATAAACGCAATTCCAGTTGTCTCTAAGGAAAGAAGACTGCCACAGACAGTTAAGTTGAGTTTGTTTCAGGACACTGAAAATCCCTTCTATCAGAACTAGTAAGACTTTACTGGGGGAGCAGCTTCAGCTTGTGCCCAAGATGCTAGGGCCTTCTCTTGTTGAGGGCCTGCCTATAGATTCAATGCTTGCCTTAACATTCCTTATATGAGAAACTAAGTTTAATCAGGGTGTGTGTGTACGTATACCTCCATTTTTCTGATTTTGTCTTTTCTGGTTTTTTTTTTTTTGGCTGAATCCTGACTGATATAGGCTGACAACTATGACTGTATATTAACAGAAAGCCCTTTAGCTGGATGATTAAATTATTTCCTGTTATCTACCCTTTGCGGCCAAATTCATAGTTTTACAACTTGTTAGACAGAGGAAGGAAGGGAAAGGATTAGAATAGCTATTGTAATATTTGATAGATATAACTCACAAATGCAGGTTGCAGAAACCCAGTTTAAGCAGATCTTAATCCCTTATAAATGGAAAATATGGAGGTAGTTCTGTCACTGAAATAGCTCAGAACCTACAGACTCAAATATAAAACTTTTGGATTCCTCTTCTTTATCTTTTACTCCTGCCTTCCTGTGGCCTAATCATATTTTCTTCATTTGTTTATACTCTACTCTTTAGGATATCATATGCTTCATACAAGCAAAGGCCAAAATCTGTTTATCAGGTATTCTAATTTTGCAACTAGGATTTATATTTCTTATGGTTGGATGGCTCCCCTTGAGCCAATCATAATGATCAGACAAGATTCATTGTGCTGATTGGCTGCTGCAGTGTAGCTCCAATGCTAGCAATGGAGATAGGAGATTTATAGTAAATATAATGGGAGAAGCTAGAGATTTGGTCAAGATATCTTCAAATGATTCCTTGTCTAAATCTGAGGAAGTACTATACTGGTAATAACAATTACATTCAGTCTAATGTAACATGAGGGCCTGCTTGTTGGGGTTTCTGTCTCACCTGGTCCCTCAGCCATTTAGTCTCATAGAAAATCACAAAGAGAGTCTACATTAGGTTATAAACTGATTGGCCCATTAGCTCAGGCTTTGTATTAGCTCTTATGACTTATATTAACCCATTATTCTCACATGGCTCGGTACCTTTTTTGGCGGAGCAGGTCACATCCTGCTTCTTTGGTGTCTGGACAGGACTTCCTTCTTCCCAGAATACTCCTGTTCGCATTTTCCCACCTCCACTTCCTGTCTGGTTTTCCCGCCTATACTTTCTGCGTGGCTACTGGCCAATCAGTGTTTATTTAAAATATAATTGACAGAATATAGATGATTGTCCCACACTAGTCTAACATCAGAAGAAGAAGGAAGTTTGTCTTAGCCTGCAGTTTGGGAAGAAAAACCATTTCTCCCGAGATTTACCAGAAGTATCTACCAATGTCATTTTTTCATGAAAAGTGATGCAGTTATAGTTTTTAAAGACATTTTTCTAAAGGGTAAATATGAAAGCAAATCTTCAGAGGCATGAGGATTACTACAGTAATGACAAATAAGCTACATTATGAAAAAAAATGGTTTGTTTACTTTATCAATTTTTTTTTCAGTTTTATCATTGTTTTAAGACAAGGTCTTATTCTCTTGTCCATGCTGTCCTGGAACGCACTCTCACTGTGTAGCTGTGTTGGCTTTGGACCCACTGGAATCCTCATACAACAGCCTTCCAAGTGTAGATTCCATATACTGCCTACCATGTCTGGCTGGTGACCTGTCACTCAGCATTTCAACTATCTATCACAGTGAGTAGTGAATCGATGGCTAGATATATGAAGGTATGGCATATAAAAGATTTCTGCATTATTTGACGTTTGTAAATAGAACCATATATAATAACCATAGATTATAAACATAGAAAACTTTTGTTCTTTTTCTCTACCAGAAAAAATAGAATTAATGAGGAAAGACAGTGTGTACATGAGAAATTTCTCTCTCTTTTTTAAGATAGAAGAAAACACAGCACTGCTATGTATCAAGAAATATAATTTTGGATGAAAGAGATACCTACCTTGAAAATTGTCAGAGCGGAAGTCTAGAATATGAAAGAGCAAGTATTATAGAGATAAATATCCAGTAGAGAACAGATCTTGTATTGTGAAGGGCAGTGAAGCAGAAGATAAGAAGTGTGGTCTTCAGATTGCATCATAGTGAGGGAATTGAAGAGTTGTAATGAGAGCTGAGTTCATTTTATTCTCCCCAAATTCTGAAGACGTCTGAATTTTGAACAATTTTGTAAAAGAGTGGAACATAAGAAAAACAGCATGGATGGCAGTATTTATAGAATGTATTCTAATTCTTAACATTCTTAAGGGACTTTATTAGAATTCATCTTCATAATCACCAAAAAGCTTTATAATTTTTTCAACCTAAAGAAAATAAATAAAAAGCTGAGTGTCAAAAATAATCTAAATGGCACAAAATCTATGCAATTCTTTAATATCTTTATGCAACACGAAAGTCACTTGTGACTCTATTTTTATTAGAATGTATGGTCATTTGCTAATAAATCTATTAGACATACCAAACTATATGAGTCAGGTATGATTATTTTGGTTTTTCCTCAAGTACATGGCATAATAAACCTTTCTGAATTTTGCAATGTTAGCATGTTAAGATTCAATGCCACTCATGTATGGGAGATTTAAGAGATTTATAAACACAGTAAAAATACTTCTTCTTTGATTCATTATCATTAATAACTTGTTCATGTGTGTGTGTATATGTCTGAGACAGATATATAGATACCTACATACATAGATAGACACATAGAGAGAGAGCATCATGCATGTACATTTGTGTGTACATCTTTGCGATGACCAGAAGGCAAAGCTGGATGTTATCATCCCTTGTTAGAGAGGGACCCCTTATTTTTCAGAAAAGTTCTATTACTAAACTTCACTAAATTACACTGCCTGGATATCAAAGCCCTGGCATCCTACTGTTTCTGCCTCCCCAGTGCTGCTATTACATTTATACTCCTCTATACTCAGCTACTTCGCATGGGTGCTGGGAATCAAATCTAGGTTCTCTTGCATAGTGAGCACTTTCATGACTAAGCTATCTCTCTAGCCCTTCAAAAACAAAATTTCAAAAATCAGATAGAATGTGTAACTACTTCCTTATTTTTTCTAACAATAAGTAGAAATAGTCAAGATTGAATAGGCCTTTGAAACTGTAAAGAAATATTAATATTGCTAAAATGAAAGTTTTCAAATAAGTGTCATCATTTAATATATGAAATGAAGGGATATAGCATTTTTTCATATTATAAGAACTGGAACCATTTTTATATGTTTTTGTGCAAAACTTGTGGATAATATTTTATGGAAAAACTGTATTATGTGGGCTTTAAAACTGAAAGGAATATTAAGTTTTGCTCTTAGAAGTTGATTTTGTTACCAGAATTTTATTCTTTCCTGGGCCCTTTATTATAGTTTAATTTTCCTAGTAGAATGTGTCTTTGTTCCTCTATGGTTCTGATTGTTAAGGTTTGAGCTGTTTGGAGTCTGACCCAGTGCTGTGCTGCTCTCTTCACCTTGGTGGAGATGGAACACGCTATTCTGAAAATAGACACCTATGTCGTCCTACATCTTGCCCTTTGAGCTTTCCCTCTTTTAAAAATGTTTTATTTTGTTATTTTATGCCCATGGGTATTTCCCCTACATGTATGTCTGGGTACTACCTACATGCAACCCTTTGAATTTCAACCCTGACAGTGAAAGAGTCATGGGCATCACTGTTTAGATTTCTAGATATTCCTCACCTACCTTCAATTTCTTTGTCTTTTTTAAATCTCAGACTTCTACGTAATCCTTCATACAATGAAACTGTGATTTACATGTTTTGTCTAAGTTTAATCACCAGTGAAACTGTGAGAGTCAGTTTCCCAAGATAGTGATTTTTTTTTAACTCTTTAGCTCTTTTGGGGAGCCTTCTACGCAGTTCCCAAATAAATCACAGACTTATTCTTATGTACAAATGGCTGACCTTTGCTTGGCTTATTTTTAGTCAGCTTTTCTTAAATTTTCCAATATACCTTTTGCCTCTGGGCTTCTTCTTTTACTTCTGTTTATCTTACTTTCATTCTTACTCTGTGGATGGCTGTGTGGCTGTGCAGCTAGCCCCTAGAGTCGTCCATTCCTTGTTCTTCTTCCTTGATCTTCTTTTTTTCTTCTGTTTATTCTATGCCTGCTAGCCCCACCTATCCTTTTTCCTACCTTGATATTGGCTATTCAGCTCTTTATTAGACCAATCAGATGTTTTAGACAGGCAAAGTATCACAGCTTCACAGCGTAAAACATATGCAACATAAAAGAATGCAACACATCTTTGCATCATTAAAACAAATATTACACAGTATAAACAGATACCACACATCTTAAAATAATATTCTACACCACCAAGAAAAGACCAACATTATGGAGCTGTGTCTGATGAGACACTTCACATATAGAAAAGACATTATCATGTGATTGCTTGTGGATGCCTTGCTGAAGCCCAGGTGAAATTCAGTTAGACTCAGCATTCCATAGACTTCAAGGTGTAAGAAAGGAAAGCAGAGCACAGAAAGGCAGACAGAAAGCATAGAGGTAGAGTAGTATGTGTACCATGAAAAAAATATTAACATAAACACCTATTCCACTAAAGTTCTGATAATAATTTGAAATAAATTGAGGTAACTTATGGCATACTTATTACATGGTTCTTAGTAATTTTATAGTATATCTAAATAGTTTTCCAAGTTCTGTTTTCAGCACTCAGAAATTATCTACTCCCTTCAGAGGTATGGTTCATATGTCAAAATTGAAAAGTATTTGATCTGGCCTTCATATTTTAAGACTTGTTATCTAATACATAATTTCTTATGTATAAATAAATTTATGTGTAAATAAATAAAAACATTCTAATTTCTATTTTAATAGGTGTGGTCATTTGAAAAACAAGGTACTTGAAGTTGAAATAACTTTCTCTTGTGGAGAAAGTGTCACTTTTTTGATAACCTTAAACTTTAGATCTCTTTATTTTGAGCTTCCTAAGAACTAGAATATGAACTATAATTATAGACACTTGCCATCAGTATTCCTGGCTACTGCTCTTTTTAAGTTGAATTTATAATTTATAATCAAATTTTCAGCAAAATTGAACTGAGCTATTTTAAAATAACATCATAAATGTAAGATTTTGCATGTGAAAATTTAAAGAAAAGATTGTGTTACTTGGGACCTTCATGGTTGCCAGATGAAATCAGGGAAACTAAAATCCATTCTTGAGTTTCTCAGTCTCACTTATGAATGAATTTATGAAATCACTTGAATGGAGACTATCACACAATTTTATTAGAGTTCAAAATATAAATACCAGCTGTGAGAAGCTGTAAATTTCAGCAGCTTCCTGGAAGAGAAGGAGGAAAAAAAAGGTTTTATGGGGAGCCCACCAGAGAAAACCACTCAGACATAGTCTGCAGCCAATTGAAACGTTTTATTTCAGCCAGTTGGGACCACATTCAAATATTTAAGACCCAAGTGCAGGCTCTAGTGTTTAAAGGAAGGTACTATTTTTTCCTTTGTATATATTTCATCTTTATGTGGCTCATTTTCTTACTCTATTAGTTTTTAATATTTATTTTATTATCTTTACACTCTTAATATGTGACCATCTGTACTCTTTTTTTCTTTCTCTCCTAAGCCCAAGTACATTTATCCCAAACTGTGACCCATTCAGGGGTGTTTTTGTTTTTTTTTTTATCTGAATCTGTCTTTTTTATTAATTAATTATTTAATTTTTAAAAAGCTATCTTTTCTCATTTTACATGCCTAAATCCAGTTCCTACTCCCTCCCCTCCTCCTGCTTCTTCCACCTTCCCCTCTAATCCCACTCCCTATCCACTCCTTATAGAACCCTAATCCAGCAACTGATGGAATCAGATTCAGAGATCCACAGCAGAGCACTCGGTTGAGCTCCCGAATTCCAGTCAAAGAATGGCAGGAGTGAGAATACAAGCAAAGAACTCAAGACCATGATGAGGGACACATACTGAAATAGCTTACCTGAGCTAATGGGAGCCCACCAACTCTGGCCTGACAGCAAGGGAGCCAGCATAGAACCAAACTCGGCCCCCTGAATGGGGGTGACAGTTGTATAGCTGGGACAGACTGTGAGGCTACTGGCAGTGGCACCAGGACTTATCTCAATGCTTGTTCTGGATTTTTGAAGCCCCTTCTTTGGAGGGATACCTTGATCAGCCCAGAAATAGTGGGGAGGGCCTTGGTCCTGCCTCAAAGCAATGTGCTAGACTTTGTTGAGTAAGGGATATTTAAAGGTGAAAAGCATGTCCTCTTATCTTGCTGCAGGGGAGATTTTATACAAGCAAGCAGTTTAACAGAAGCTATCCTAAAAAGTTAGCTGGAGGGGGAGGATTATACAAGCAGGTAGTTTAATGGAAGCCAAGATAAATTATCTGGGGCATCTTGACCTCAGCTGCTTAGAATAGAGTTGGATAACTTCCATGAAGGAGGTCACATTGTAGTCCCCCTTAAAATGGCCTCAGCAAGAATACAAAATGGAGAAGTCTCGCCGGGTCACAAAGAGGAAAACAAAACTGATGAAGTTTGGGTTAAGTCAGGAGGGCGGTCAACCACATGGCTGCAGAGAGTCACTTCGTGAGGAGGGAGTCTTCAACAAAAGTAAAGAAGCCAAAAGTTTCATAAGAATCACACGTGTGGTTTGGGTGTAAAGAAGAGTAAAAGGAAAAATTGCATCTTCCCTCAGAAAGTTGGAAAGACACAACAGAAAATTGTGGCACCTTGTAGGAGCTGAGAATGAAGCAACAGAATCTCACCGAAGGACTGATTATTCCTCTTAAATTTTTATCATAAATTAAGGTGATACCATCTTTGTAGGTGTAGTCCTTACTCTTCTAATGGAGTTGGTCCCTTACCTTGGTCTTTGATTCTACAAAACAAGGTTAAGTCTCCACCTAAGCTAGAATATTTTATTCTCTTGGCCAGAAAAATTAAAAATAAAAACTGTTCTCCCTTAAGGAGTTTTGTCCCTTAACTGCTGTTGTGTCAATTGCATTTGGAATGACTTCATGGCCCTTCTTTTTCTTTCAAATCTGTAATAAGAGAATAATGAATATGGTTAAGAACCTTTGGACATCACAGTCCTTCTCAATTTTGTATGTGCACTTATTAACTGAATAAAAGTGACATTATAACCAGCAGGGAATCTTTTCCCATCTGAGTCAGATATTCACATAGTTTCCACTATGTAAAAATGAAATTGCATTAGATCTGAACAGTGAAGATTGACTTAATTTGAGCTCGTTACAATAAGAGAGAAATAATTGCAAAACTGGGAGAAGACAAGCAAATTTCACTGAAAGAGAAGACAGAAAGAGAAGGAAAATATCTAAGAACTAGGCCAATAGGGAGGATGGTCAATGTGATTTAGACAATTTGAATATGCTAGCTGTATTTTATTGGCATTTA